>JAQFZP010000051.1:0-76104 GCA_034695745.1 Geophilus truncorum | reverse complement strand
TAGTAACGTCATCTTTTCTCGTCTTTTCCGGTTACTCGCCGTAAGCCATATTTTCCATAGCATGGTTTCCTGTAGCTGGTTTGTGATGACATGACGCAGGCGATTTGAGAATGGCTTTACCCACGGTAAATTGATTTACAGAATAAAAATTAACAGAAAATTTTGTAGTAATTTAAGGCTAAATTGAAATTCCTTTGTTGCTGTATCGATGAAAGCGTGTCTGGTTGTTTTCGTTCTTCGACGAGAGTTAAGCCTAATCGGCACGCCGGTGGCAACAGTTAACGGCTATTCGGAACGATAAATTTCACTTTAAAAAGCATAAGAGGTCGATTAGATTAGATGAACACCATTTTGATCGATAATTAGAGAGCAACGATCAAGTTTGTGAATTCATTTAACGTAGAATTCGACTCGTCATTGCTGTCGCTTTTATCTTTGCATTTTTTTGTTGGTGTAATTTATATCCAATCATGGCTTCCGATTAAAGCGTCACCTTTTCTCTCATTAACAGGGATTACAATTTTTGGACCTAAATAATGCGACGGAGGAAGAAGTTGAGCATATCAAGGAAATTTTATTTGGCCCGTTTAGAAATTCGCTAGTCGAGGTGAGTAAATATCGAATGGGATTAATTTCTATACAATTAACTTATTCTAATTCCAGTTCCCTTGGCAGAAGGGCGGAAAATGCTGCGGTTGCGAAGTTAAGAAGTCAATTGACGCTTGCACTACCGAGAAACAGCAGCAACAACTTGTGCTCAGTGAAACCAACCATGAGTTGCCGGTAACCTCAGTGGGAGGTGGAGAAGGAAACGTCGTTTACCACGAAATGCCTCGCCAGGAGGCGCAGACGGTGCCGCAGCACGTGTTGTGCCTGCCGAATTCATGCCAAACACTGCAAGGCAACACGTTGATGGTGACGACAGGCATGCCTATGCCGAACCACGGAATGCAAGCCGAGTTCGTATCCGTGCAGACCCCTCTGCCTCCCCACATGCTCGTATCTCCGCACAGAGTGCACACGCAACCGATGCCTCTGAACACCGAGGCCGTGGAGAAAGCGCGAGGAGGAGTTCGGAAAATAAAAAAACGAACACCGGAGTTCTCGAGAAGCGACAAGGAGCTTCCGAGGACCGACGCGGCCCCCGTGATTTCGTTTCAAGACCAGCAGCACGTGTCCTTGCCCATGCCCATTAACCCAAGAGTAACCATGGCACCAGCCATGGTCACTCAGCCGATCGCATACCCGATGACGCTCGCACACAATATGCAACATCTGCCCTACCAGTTCTATTCGTCACAAATGATCTACCCCAGTCCGCCTTTGTACAACTTTGTCTCGCCGGCCACCATGTACTCGTCGTACCCGGCCAACTTCATCGGCTCGGTCGCCGTCACAAACGACTTGGCGGCCGTGCAGAACAGCTGCACCATGCACATAACTCACTGTGAGGTGCCCCAAGACACTTACGACGAAAAGAAATGCGTGCCTGAAAATTTAAGTTTCCGAGACGAGTATCCAGTGGAGCCTCAAGTGCCTATTGAGATCGCGGCGACCGCACCGCCGACCGAAGAGAAAAAACATAAAAAAACAACAAGCAAGGACGACAGTGAAAAGAGAGAAAGTTTGCAGATTAAAGAGGTTGTTATTAAAGAGGTTAGAGAGCACAACAACCGTGACACTAATAACGACGGGGTGAAAGGGGAAAAGAACATTGTGAATCAGGTTACTAATGAGGTGAAGGAAACTGAAAAGTTGGCTGCTGCAGATAACGACAGTGGTGAGACGCGAGGCATCGTCGAAGTAATTTCAGTCCCAAATGCTATTCCTGCATTTACTAATAACACGGTGTCGACTCCGCCAGTGGTCGAAAGTGAAGTGGTGAAAAATGCGACTTGTAACAGTGAGGGTGTTCTTCCTAAAACGTGGGCGAGTTTGTTCGAGAAACCAGCTGCTAACTTTGTTACAAACTCCAACTCTGAGCCGCGTTTTTTAAACTTGACTCTGAATAACCGAAAAACAGCTCAAAAAGAAAAGGGTAACGTTCACGCAGTCAGGCCTGCAGTTTTAGATGATAGAAAGGGAATTTCGAACTCGAAAGATTTCTTTCCTGCTGAACTTAAAGGTATTTAAAGTTATTAAAAGATCATTTGGGATTTAAATGTTTATTATTTTAATTATATTTTTTCGAATGAATAGAATTTTTGACTACCATCCAGTTGGATCATCATTCCGTCCACATTGTACCCCGAGGTTTAACCAATTCAGGAAACTGGTGCTATATTAATGCAGTAAGTATTTTTGTTTTTTTTATTTATTTAAAAAAAAAATAAAAAAAATTTTAGTGGTTAATTAATAGTTGTTTTATTTTTATTTTTAGACTCTTCAGGCGTTGCTTGCGTGTCCTCCTTTTTTCAATCTTATGCGGAAGCTTCCAGTGGTTGCAGGTTTGAAAGCTAAAAATTCGTCCTCCATTCCAGTCATTGAATCAATGTATGAATAATTTAATTTATTTTGAAATTTACATATTTAATTGCAAAACGTTGTTTTAGGGTTGAGTTTTTTCATGAATTTGTTCTGCTTCCAAACATGAACAAAAATCTGAGAAATGAAGTCAAGTTGAGGGACGAATTCATCTGTGGCAAACCGTTTGAACCCAAGTACGTTTACCAGATGTTGCGTGCCATCAAGTTGGAGTCGTTCAAAGTAAGACTTGAGTCATTGAAGTGAGAAGTATAGAAAAAATAATAATAATTATATTTTATTTTTTAAATTTTGCTACTAGGGAAAACAGGAAGACGCAGAAGAATTTCTTAGTTGCATTCTTAATCGATTGCACGAAGAGATGTTGGAGGTTATTTCGGCGGCTAATCTAGGAAACAATAAATGCAAGTTTTTGTATATTTTATTTATTGTAACAAGATGCTTATTTGTTAATTTTGACTTTTGTAGTAAAGAATGGCGATCCTGTTGCAACTGAAAAAGTGAACTGCCCATTGACCGACGACGACAGTGATTGGCTCGTAATGGGCTATAAAAACAAGAGCTGTATAACTAGGGAGGTAAGAATGGAATAGGTTTTATTTATCTTTAATTGATAATATATTTTGAGTATAATTTTTTAATAGGTGAAATGCACGCCATCTCCTATTTTCGACATTTTTGGTGGGACTATGCGATCAATGTTGCAGCAAGCTGGTTCGAAAAATTCAGCCACATTGCAACCATTTTTTACATTGCAGTTAGATATTCAAGTAAAGTTGCTTTATAAGTTTTCATTTATTAAAAGTAGTACAATTTTTTGGGTGTTTTTTTAAAGCCGGAAAGTGTGACCTGCGTTCGAACGGCTTTGGACGGTCTTGTAGTCAAGGAATCGTTGCAAGGATTTACTTCTGGCAACACTAGACAAGAGGTACGCGTAATTTAATTAGTGCATAGACGTTATTTAATGATACATGTGAAATTTAATGTACAGGTGGAAGCTTCTCGTAAAATTACGTTAGAAAAACTGCCCATTATTCTTATTTTGCATCTCAAACGCTTTGTTTTCGACCGCAACGGTGGTTGTCGCAAACTGATGAAGAAAATTGACTTTGGAATTGATCTAGAACTAAGTAAAGGTATGTTACAATTTAAATTTTCAACAGCTTTACCTAATATTTTTTTTTTTAATATTAGATTTACTTAGTTCAGTTGGAAAATCAGTTCATAAACAGAGACGATACAGACTATTTGCAGGTAAACATTTAATATTAATTAAACCTTGCAGCAACATTTTAATTGATTTTAATCTTAATATTTAGTTGTCTACCACGATGGACAAGAATTAGCAAAAGGACATTACATCACCGATGTTTTTCATGCTGGTTTCAAATCGTGGCTGAGGGCAGACGACGCAAACATCTACCAAATTTCGGAGGCGAATGTAATGAAACATTCACCGCCGCGCGTTCCCTACCTTTTGTACTACAGAAACATAGAGACTATTCCGTGAACGAGACGGCTATTATTTTATTGCGTGTAATTGTGGGTAATTACCGATTAGAATGCCCATCGTGCTTAGAGTATAATAATTCAAAAAAGAAAACCTGTGGTTGCTAATTGCCACACGAAAGATTATAGACCCGAATCAAATAATCTGATTACAGATTGATCATTTCTCATAATTAAATAATTCGGATTAAGTTTTAGCTACGGTACTGCTGCACTGGGCGTTTTAAAAGTTATGTTTTCGCTGGTGGTTACTGCTTTTATGCGTTGACTTACAAAATGATTAAATGTTTTAAAGTTTTGCAGAAATATTTAAATAACGTTGCACAACAGGTTTAACGGAGTTTTTGTGATTTATATTTTTTCCTTTATTTTTACTGACAATAGAATTTTTTTATTTTAGTGACTTACGTTAGCTTCATGTAAACATTTACGTGTAATCTGTGTGTATATTTAGTTTCACGTTACTTTTATAACTAATAATTATCACTTAAGTTAATAGTTGAGATATGTGTGATAATTTCAAGGAATGTTTTTTTGTGTTTGTTCCAAGAGATTGTAAGAGTGATTTAAGCCATTGCAGATACATGTGTAGGGTCATGTTTACTCTCTTTGTTTTTTCCTCGTCGTGATTTTTTTTTGATTTTTTTATTTTATTTTATTTTTATTTTTTTAAAGTTTTCTTTAACACGTGATAGTGTTTAAAATGAACTAGTTGATTCACCAGCATCAAAATCCAAACTAAGAAAATTTTGGTGGGGGCGTGATGTACATAAAATTAGTTTCTATAAAATATGATGAATGAAGAGTATATTTTCTTTGAAAGTTACTTGTGTGTATAAAAAAAATTAAGTTGTTGGCTGCTGTTGTGTAAATATAGATGAAAAAAATTATTACACTTAACCAAACTAGTTATAGTGTGACGAAGATTACTAAGAAAAAAAAATAAGAAAAAAGCTACTACAAAAAAAAAAAAAAAAAAAAAAAAAAAAAACCACATAAAAAATAACTAAAAAACTAAGTCTTAAGTCTTCAAACTGTATTGACGTTTGTTAGGCAGTATATAAGTTAATCGTTTTCTGTTTTCTTATGTTTTATATTTGGCAGAAATATTTTTGTGCTCATGGTTTTGAGATGAATTGCATTTTCATCTTAATAGGTGTGCTGCTGAAGGAGAAAACTTGTAAATTCTTAACATCGATAATTTTCATAACTTTAATAATAAATCGAGTATTTAATATCTTTGGTAATACCTTGCATTTTAATTTGTTATTTTCGATGCAGTTGTTACTAGAAATCGTGTGATTGAGAATTCAACATTTTACCGCTAGATGGTGTCGCGAACTGCATCTATGGCGGTAAATTCGCCTCGCATTCTTCGTGCATAAACCGTGTCTCATTTGCGCTCATAATCGGTTCCACCACTTATTGCATATTAATTTATGGTGAATATACTTTGTATTAATATTTCTACATTATTGATGAAAAATTGTATTAATATTGGAATAAGCTGGATCTCGTGGTGTATTCCCATGATGCAACAAATTCCTTACCTCCTTCCGGCAATGCTGTCGATGAAGGCCATGGGCAAGTTTCGATTAAAAAGTTTGAAATAACCAAGTTTTGGACTTTGGTGTAACATTCATCAACTCGAGAGAAGGACTATTTGTATAAAAACAGGTATAACTTCTGCAGATAGTCTTATATTTTAATGTAATGTCCATTTTTTAAATGTAATTTTAATGTAGGTTTTCTGCACGGCCATTTTGGTTTTGATTAGCTTATATTTATAAGAAAATTATAGTGGTATTCATCTAGGTTTTTAAAGCTTTTGTAGTTTTTGAAAAATGGGTTTCCCCCTCCCTTATCCATTTGTGTATCGAAAACTGTTTTTAAAAATATCTCAAAATACCTCAATTAAATCACAAAAATCACAAAATTCATTAACAAGTGAAATTAAATTTTAAGATATTGAATGCCACTATTGTCTTTTATAGAAGTTATTACGATTTAACAAAACAAATGTTTATTAAGTTAGAATTTTCTGTTAATTTATTAATTTTCTCGCTCTCTCTAGAATCTATTCTACTGGCAAATTGTGGTACGCCATTTTAATACACCCTCCATTTTGTAGCGACCCTACAAGTTCACAAAAGCTGAAGTAATGAACGCAATTTTTAATTTAAAAATTTTTTATTAGTTTTTTTTTTTTTTTTTTAATTTTAAATTTTATTTTTTTAACAGACCAGAATTAGTTAAGTTTGGACGTGGGTTTTGATGCTGGATAAACGAGCACAACTCATTAAGTGGAATTAATCAAGCTAATAGGCAGCTCGAGATGACGGGCTAGATTTTAATAATTTCTCATCATTTCCTAACTGGCCAAGTGAAAAGTTAAATCTTGTAGAAACAAATCATCCTCGCACACAAAATTCAGCCCACCCATGTGTGAAAAGGGAGGCACAACATCTTGGGTTCGTCTGAGAAAATACCGTTACTTTATTCTACCGTAAAACACGACCCTTTTTGACACTAAATTCATTAATTATCACAAACAATAATTTGAATCTTTAATTAATTTCAGCACTTTAATGGATTTAATCACGGTATTGTAGATTTCATCATTTCGGGCAAAATACCAATATTTTCTTAATTTACAGTTTCCTTTTTTCTTCAGGTTTTAAATTGTGTTTGCATATTGAGTTTGGAGAAATTTATTTCAAAATTGTATCTTGCAGTTGGCCATCTTGTGCCCTGCCATCTTTTTCTCCGCTTCCACCCTCTTTTTTCCCCCTCCCTCAGTGTCTTACTTGCATTAAAAAAAAATCAATAGGTGTCTCTTGCTGGAGGGCTGTTGAATATCCAAGAGACGCTTCTCAGCATTTCGACCAAAATGAAAAGGAGGGAGTGAAGTGACTTGAGTCCGTTGCCATGACAACAGACTGACCCGTAGTGAAATATCTAATTTTATTTTTAAATTTATTTTTTCTCATAAAAGGCCACGGCGCGGTTAAAAATATCTCAATTAAATCACAAAAATCACAAAATTCATCAACAAGTGAAATTAAATTTCCATTAATTGATGAAACTTAAACAACTTTAACAAAACCAAAAAAAAAAAATTAACTTTTTTTCGTTATTATAAAATTCATATTTGTCGTGTTTTTAATGGCATTTGTCCTTATGTAGTGCTACGACCGCGGGGGAACTGCACCAGACGGGGTGTGTAGAGAGAAAAAGAAGAAGTAGAAGGAGAAGGAGAAGGGGAGAGGAAAGAAGAAAAAAATCGATGGCTTCCACCCAGAATCACCTCGGGCAGAAATTATACCATCAGTCAATCAATCTTGGGAGAATGGGAACTGCACTTGTACTGTTGAAGCAGAAATGAAAGAGTGCGGGTTGCAGCAAAAAGACCAGGTTCACACTCAAACAAACGTTTTAATTACAGGATATTGAGAAAAAAAAGAGGGAAGAAAAATTGGAATTTAAGATTTTTAATGTCGAATTCTGTCGCCCGAAACGAGCTGGTTTGATTTGTGGAGGTCGGCACGCGCGCGTATTCTTTTATATTCTCCATGCGGTTTGTACGAAGGCACGAAAATAAAGAATGCGAAGAGAAGGTGAAGGAATCTTTAAAGTGTAATGTCGCGAAAAAGCAAAGAATGGACGAGGGGAGGAAACTCCGCCTGCTGGATGGCTTTTCCGCTTAACGAAGCCATGCGGCGCAGCATCCCACGACCACATAAGGGGGTGCGTTTAATTACAGCATTTAAAAACATTAAACCAAATTTTTCAGCTGAGCAAACCCAAGGGCGCGACGGGCTCTGTACACTCCATTCACGTGTCCTTTCATGAGAGAATAAAGAATATTGGAGCGTGCTCTCACCGAGTTAATTCGCACCTTTTTTTTCTTCTTCTTTTTACTTTTCTTTTTTAAAATCTTTTTGTTTTCTTCGAGTCGTCTTCTTGCTGACTGTGCCCAACGAGATGACGGTAAATAAACAAGGCTGGTGAGGATTAAGGAAAAGACAAGGTTGCATTGTTTTGTTGTTCTCGCACCCGCTGACAGCGGCGGATGATGTTCGCAAATGCGCGTTTGTCACGTGATAGGGTTTGAGGAGGAGTAAAGCGGCTAAAATTTATCTATTCCACCGCCCATTTGGGAGCCGAAGGCAATTTTGTAGAAAGTATGGCGGGGAAATGAGCGGAAAACGCGCTCAATTGCCGTCCTTCCAGAGCCGCCGTGGAATTAGACGAATTCTTGTACGCAGTAGAATGTCGCGTTTCACTGAAACGGGCAGCAACAGATTTGTACTTGGAATTAACCGCTGCCCCTCAGGAGGAAACTGTTTCCTCGTCAAAGATGTGAGGGAGAAGGGAGAGAGAGAGAGAGAGACTCAGAACAACACAATTGTTTTGCTCAAAGTCCCTCACATATTCAATCATGATGATAACAAAAGACACAAATCAACCCTAATATTAATTACTAATCCTTTTACCCCTAGAAGAAAGAAAGAAAGAAAAAAAATCTCAGTTATTGGACAACACTTAGCATTGTTTGGGTGATTCACCCTTTCGCTCCAACGCTTCATAGCCACCACGCTCTCGTCGGAGCAGCCAATTTCACAGCTGGACAGCGCGCTTTGGAAGCGAGCGCTGCATGGGTGTGGGTGTTGCCATTTTCTCCTCACCCTGCTGCTAATGGCGGCGCCTCTTTGTTTGTTTATTTGCAGTGACTCACACCAACACATACACACATCTCATGTCTCTTGCGGGTGCTAGCACTCGACACTTGGTGTAGCAAACTAATGACCAGCATCTCTCGCCTCGGCAGCGTGATAGTTAGTGGGATAGCGAGAATTGGCATGGCGCCCCCAAGTTTTAAGTCAATCTGCTAATGGCTCGGCTTTCATTAACGTCATATCCGAGCTCACGAGCAATGCAGAGCAGCCCAGGGATCGGCGGCGGCCGTAATTGCGGTTCCTTCCGTCAGTCGGAGCACGAGCAAGCAAAGTTGAGTTGAAAATCGACTCGGCGGATCTTGGCGTTTACACGTGGGCTGCGCCGTGTGCGCATTGATTGGGAGTTTTGCCAGTGGCCATTTGCGTTGTACCTATTAATGCAAATTAACGTCGCTCATTAACATAGGCGCGTGTATTATTCCGCAACATTAAGCAAGTGGCAATCCGAGATGGATCCATTTATTTTGCTGCTGCCAGGATTTGAGATCTTGATTATGGGCGCGTATTGTTTCATAAATAATCCCTCGGCGGGGCTGTCGGGAGAGAATTAATCTTGGCGTTGCTCGCTAGCTTCTCTCATAAACTGCACTTCATTTCCTGCCAACTTGCCTCTTTCCCCCCGACCACTCCTCCCCCTCCTATTTTTAATGAGCCTCTTAACGGATAAACAAAAGTCGTGCGATGCTCACCTCCACTCTCCTCGCCGATAAATGTGACCCAAGGCGTGGGTGGGGGGAGGGGAAACGGCGTTTGACTGATGGACCGGCGGCTGATGTCCGATTAATCACTCAACTCGATCCTTATGCACGACTGACTACATTTCTCTCGTTAACTAGCGCTGATTTGGCCCGTGTTTGTGCACTGATGCCGGTCATGCTCGGCTGCATCGGACGCGGACGCGGGCGCGCCAGATGGTCGACGCGTCTCTACCCTATCCCGCACACCCTTCTTCATTAGTAACTGCACCGTCTAAGGATTCCATCCGCTCTCTAGGGAGTCATTTGCGCCTCCGTCCACTGGCTGGATTAGCTCGATAAGCGTTGGGCTCGGTTAATTTTTATAGCGTTTGTTCGTTTATGCACACCTCACTCGATTGCGATCAGATTCTCTCTCTCTCTCTCTCTCTCTCTCTCCTTTGCTGCCCGTTTCGCTCTCGCCACTTGGCGAGCCCGTGAATTGTAATTAGCCAGCGATACCTGTCGTCTCACCTGCTCGGCCGACCCCCCGCCATCTTCAGTCCAGTTTACGGACGTCTTGGTGGGATTAAACGCGCGATTGTTTACAGCTCGAGGCCATAATGAAGATGCATTTTGAGTGGCGCTAAGCTGTGTCAATAAATTTCGGCATGAGGCAGGCGGCGTGTGTTGGCAGAGTCGCCGCTCTAATGAATTCATGGTTGCCTGGCAAAGAATTACACAAATGATTTACGAGGGGCGGCCTGAGCGGATCAGCGACGCGAGCGGGGTGTTCCGAACGACATTTGTCAGCAGGAGACGCCAAACTCGGCCCCTCGAAACCGGAGAACTGGGCACCTGCGTCTTTTGTTTCTTTAACGTGACAAGTTGAATTCCCTTCAAAATGTCCCGTTGAATAAATAATTCAGGCCGAACCGAATCAACTTAAGCTTAACTCGTTTCCGATCGAATCATTTTCGCTGAATTCGTGAGCTGAATGTAGCACGGATAAAACAAATGTGTTTTATTGCTCTTCTTGAATGCGTTTTCTTTTCTTCATTAAAAATGCTACTTTTGTTTACAATTGAGAATTCTCGCAGATGCCATGGGTGTTTGCTGCACCTCAAAGCGTATAAAGTTGCAAAAAAATTGCAATAAAACATGCTTAAGTACGTGAAAGAACTTGTGCATGTTTTTATAATATTCAATATCGCCAAGATTAAAAAAAGAAAGGGAATTAAAGGAGTTTTGTTGAGTCGAGGGGAAAAATATACAAAGTTTTAATACTCGTTAAGCGCCGGTTTCAGTTTTAATCTCATTGTGCGGGGTAAGGCAGAATAAGAGCTATTAAAAGAAAAGCGAAATAGTAGAGATTTAATGGTTGAGCTGGTGGAAAAATAAACTCCTGTAACCCTTTGAGTCTCAGATTGAGACTGGCAGTCACGTGCTAGGCGCGCCATTAATTCTCGTACCTAACCTCAATCAATTGGCACGTGCTTCATACTCCCTTTCTACTATCCCCTTGAATTACAAGGGTGACGCTCACGTAGGAAAAATGAGAGGCGTGATCTTGACCACTCGATTTGTTCCGCATTTTTATATATATTTATGATATATTAATTTTAATTTGTTTTTAACATCGCGTATT
The DNA here is from genome assembly GCA_034695745.1 of Geophilus truncorum. Lineage (NCBI taxonomy): Eukaryota > Metazoa > Arthropoda > Chilopoda > Geophilomorpha > Geophilidae > Geophilus > Geophilus truncorum. Next base: position 65,050 of record JAQFZP010000051.1, on the reverse strand, counting down.
TTAAAGTCTTTTATTTGCATGTTTATTAGTTACTTTAATTTTTTTTTTTTTTATCCTTTGCTCATGTGTCGAGTAAAAATTAAGTTGCTAGGCGGCAATCATCTTCCCTCGTCCCTCTCTGCCTTATTATAATTCATTATTTTTATGGAAATTTCTTATTAAAACAATTTCAGAACGCGTCGTCGTGAGTGATGAGTTGCATACTTTGACAAGGTGCTCGCAGGTCCGTCCACCGGTGACGCAATTGGATAGAGAAGAAATAATAATAGACCGAAAAGAAGAAAGAAAAAATAGAGGAAAAAAATGAAGAAGCAAGGTAAGTGGAATTAAAGGGGAAATCAAGCAAAGTCTTGGTTTTCGATAAAGGGAAATCGAATTTCGGGAGTGGGAAATGCTGTAATTGATTACTCCTTATCGACCACCATTTATTTATTTATTTTTTCCCAATTGTTTATTCGAGCGATCTATTGCATTTATAAGAAATTTTTGAGATTTAGAAAAAAAATTCTACTTTTTCATACAAAATATAATTGAAATTAGCGTGTCAGATCCGGCATATTTGCTGACATTTTCATTTTATCCGTTTAGAAAAGTGTGGGTTTTAAGTTTCTTCGTCGCAGGGAACTTGTCATTTATCTTATTTGGAACCCAGTGGAAATTAGGGGAGAAAATAATGAAAAGACTCCTTTTAGAGGTTCCTCTGAGAATTCGCTGTAACGAGGATATGAGCGAGGGAAGTGACGTGGAATGGATTTTAATTGTTTTTCACTCGTTGGTAAACTCCTCCTGCAAGTGTCGGGACCTCGTTGTAAAGCAATGATGTCCAGTTTCGGCCGGTGCTGATTGGTTGGCGACATTGAAAGGGACGGATGGACAAGGCAAGGCGGCAGATAGATCCGTCGAAAAGAGACGTGGGGCATTGTCACCCGTACAAGAGTGAGCAGTGGGGGTGGTAGTGACCGGCTGACGCTGTTCTGATAGGGAACGCTGTCCGCGCATGTCGGACACTAGGTCTGTGACAGGTCCACAATGGGAACGCGGTCCGGACGAAGGCGTGCCTGGCAATTTGAATGAGCGTCCACGATAATAGGCAACGTGTCATTCGACGCCCTTTTCACACACGTCGACTGAAATCCTAAACTGAGGATAACATTTTTTTATTTATTTTATTCTCAGATAAGAGATGGGGTAACAAGAATTTCAACAACAGAATTGATTAAATTTAAAATAAATAAGAAAATTAAATTATATCCCGGGATTTATTAGATGAAATACTTTAAAATAATTAAAGGAAACAAAATCGAGTCTGGATTTGTTAATCTCCAAGGCTCTTGGGCCTTTTGTGGATGAAACGCTGTCCTTGACAAGTGAAAGGCCTGTTGGTCTAGGCAGACGCGCAAATTGTACATTTCACTCACATGTCGAGGGGTGAGGGCGCTGAAAAAAAAAATCAATGTTGTTACCATTCTTGCACCCTCGTGCCATTTGCCATTTGGAAGCGTCTTTGTGACGTCACTTTAAACAGTTAAAAATTTGGGGCTGAATGGGCAATTTTTTCTTTCTTTTGCTTCTGCTTCTAAACATGTGTTTGTGAAACGACAATGTGAAGTTAAGTTAAAGTTTTAAATAAAATTCGTTTTCAAATCAAGAAGGCAATGCATGTAAAAAGTCAACAAGAGTTTGGCGTCCCTCATCTGCGTAAATGGAGGAGCGGAGTGAGTGCAGGGGGCGAGGGGCGAGAGGCGGATGGAGGATGGAGGAATCATCATCTCCTTGGTGATGGTGTCTTCCATTCATTTCATTTCGATTTAATTTTTTTCTTATTCTATTTCGAGTTTGTAAATTAAAAAAAATTAAGCATCAATTGATTAAATTGATGAAAAAATATTAAAGGTGGTGATGAATTTATTTAATTTTTTCTTTTTTTTATTATCACGTAGTGGTGTTGATTTTGGTGGGCTTAAGTGACAATTTAACCCTTTCGCCAATCACCACAACTGCAATTGAGGAAGAGACCGTGTGGACGCTTGAGTGTTTTAGTCAGCTCTTTGTGGGTTCTGATTCTGTTGTTATGACAACTGTAGAATAATATGTGGGTCTTGGTGGTGGCGACACCTAGCGACAAATTTAGTTGGTTGTGTTTTTATTACTCTTTGGATTAATTTTTAATTTCGTTTTTAATTATTTTTCCACGTTTCAATTTGGGGTTTTGTGTCTTATACTCGTGCTGTGATTTAATGATATTGGTTGGAGCGTATCGATTTGTTGTTTAATTCTACTTGTGTGTTGAAATCACTTTGGTTTTGTTGATCTTTTCATTTACAGCTGGGGTAGAAATTGGCGAGCGCCACTCCTGGTCCTTTATTCCATTACCACAATTAGGAGTTTGGCGTTAATGATGACTCATTGCGATTTACCCTTGCTTAGAGGGGTCATTCCCGTTTCCTTGGAAACGATGAAGATTTATAAAATGGCCAACTGTGCATTACTTTAAAGGGCAGCCATTGCAACACGAGGGAGGAAGGAGACGAGTGAACGCAAAAGCAAATTTAAAAAGCTGTGAAATTTATTTTTGAAAAAAATGAGAAAAATGATGAAAAGATTTTTATAAAAAAAATTGAGTTTCGATTTTTCATTGTAAACGAATTGTTAAAGAATAATTTGGAAAAAAAATAAAAATGTTCTTTTTCTAATTTATTTATTTTTATTTTTTTTTTATTTTTAAATTTCTTTTTTTGTATCAAAAGTCGTAGAAGTCGGTGGGGCATCTCACCACACACCTCCCTTATTTGAATGAGAAGTGAGTCAGGGGCCGCGTGCAGCGTTGAAATATGACACCTCCTACTCCCTTCTCCCCCTTTATGGGCGCTCGGACAGCGTCTGAATTTAAAATTCCAGTTTTCATACAAATTTTGTTGGAGGGGCCATCTGGAAATAGAAGAGGGATGAAAATGCGTCAACTTTACCCGACGCCCCCCTGCAGATTGACATTCAAGAGAAAGGGGAGGGTAAAACTCGCGCTTGGTTAATGTCTCGCTTACACATTTGACCCCAAACTTTATTTTTCTTTTTTAATAACAATAAAAAAAAAAAAAAAAAAAAATTCTTTGTGTCGACTTTTTGGGAGAAATTTTAAAATTTTCATCACGGGGCGGCGCGGCGCTTTTCCAGTTCCCCCCACTTTGCTATTTTTAATGGTTCTCGTGGCGTTTGATGATAATTTGGGTAAAAAACCGTCGCTTTGTACAAAACTCCCCAATGGGACGCGAAGGAATAACGAGCCGGGAGTGTGTTTTTAATCCGTGTTTTTTAAACAAGAAGTGATGGAGTTGTTGGATGTTTGTAGTGGGCGTTGTCCTCCTGTCTGCTCATTGTATTTATCACATTCACCATCTCTTGATGCGTTCATTTTGCTTGCTCTGCTAACCAGCAATCCCCGCCGTGCCGTGAGTTAATCACCCGCCCACGCACGATTCATTCGTGGCCCCCTGAATTCATTTCTGTCTCTGTACAGGCGTAATCTTGTTTAATACGCGACCGATTATTAATGGGCACCACTGGCGCCAAACTCCACCTCATAAATATACTTTTCTCTTTCTCGTCTTACGGTCGACCCGTGCGCGCCCAGGTGGATCTAAACTTTTCCGGTCGCAATAATTCGGTGGTCAGTGCGTTTGCGTGCTTTTTACTCCCACCACGCGTTTTTTCGTATAAATAATTGCGAGTTTCACCACGGATGTCTGAGATGTATGGAATTGCAACATGCAGAATAACTCTGAACATAAAGAGGAAAAATATAAATAAAAAAGTAAATGGTCGAACAAATCTTGCCTCGCGTTTAATTTGTATGCGTGGGCCACTGCGTGGTAAACGCGCCAGTTTTTAGTGCTTTGTTCAATGGAGTAGGGTATTTATTTTTTCTTTTTTTCTTTTTTTTCGGTCTTAATGACGAGGAGGGTGCTTAACTCCTTTTTTTCGAGATATCTCCACGTGTTTTTCTCTCACTTTTTTCTCACCATTAATTCATAAATTAGAGCAATTTGAAAACCCCTTTACTAGAAAGAAGAGCTGGATCACTTTCTCTCACTCTTCCTCTCTCTCCCTCTACCCCTTTTTAGAGTCCACTTCTTAAGTCCAGCGAGTCGCCCGAAGACTTTAAGTACTGAAGGAAAGACGCGGGGATGCTGGATGAGAATGTGCAGTTTTCGAGGAGTGAGATGAGGGTGGGTTTGTAAAGGCATTGCTGCGTTCCTGGCTTGCAGAAGGGTCCCTCGGCACAAGAGGGCAATTTTTTTCAGGCCATTTAACTGATCTGAAATTCCTGCTTAAAAATTTCAATAATGGCAAATGTGAGAGTGGGTGAGGGCGAGAGGGAGGTGGGGGTTGACCGTTGCCTTGCGTGGATGAGGCGCGTTGATGGTTCCATTTCTCGGCTACCACAGCTGCACTTTCTCATCCACTAAGGTTTATATACACAATACATAAGGGCAAAAAACGAGCGGGATCCCAAGGGGTGAATAGTTTTTTTTTTATGTTTAAAAACGATGAAAAACAAACCGACAATTAATATCGTGACAAAACTCGGGTCCTTCCGCCCACGTAAACACGAATGGGTCTCGGTGCGTGCATTTTAACGCGCATCTCTCGAGCTGCGAGTACTTTGGCGAAGGTTTATGTACGGTGTCGTCATCGTCATATTGCTTTTATCCCGACAAGTCGCATTAAAAGCGGAGAAATTAGTTGATGTTTGCTGAGCTGCAGGTCAATATATTTGCCCTGCAGTTTATTTTGTGCGCCTGAATTTGAAAATGAATCTTTGGCTCAACAAATTGTTTCACTGGTCGAGCTCGCATTAAAGCCTCGCACACAAAGTGAGAGTATTAATGGTAAGTCAACACAACGCATCTCGGACGCTAATGCTGTTGCGTTTCACCTCGTAGACGAGTAAATATCTCGCATTATCAGTGATGCTTTAGATTAAAAAAGAAAAGCTCGCTTATTGTTATTTATTCATCTCGTTTCAACATTATTAATAAATAGCACGAATTTATTTTCTTACATTTTTCCCTCCCGAGTTATTTGCTCTTTATGGTCGTGGTCATTTTGACTCCCGAGGACCACGCGTGGCGTCAGAGTGGTGCGAGTTTTGGCGTTAACAACCCCTTGATTAGCCGACTTAAGCTCGATTCGAGTTTTAATCATATAGACAGTCCCGCCATCGTGGCACTTGCCAACATTTGTTTATAGTGGCATTAAATCATTGGAGGGGAATTTCCACTTAGTACCTCATTAACAAAACATGGCCCATAACATTATATTCTTGTTTGCGGAACCAGGTGGATGTCACTTATCACCTTTATTTAAAATAACATTTTTGATATTTACTCAAAAAAATAATTTTAAGTTGGGTTATGAAACGATATACTCTCTTTTAACATCTCAGTTGCACTTACTTAATCATTGCATAATGGTTTACCACTGCTGCGACGCGTCCTGATGATGCGTGACACTTTTTATTTATTCATTTTTTTTTTACTTTGTATTTTTTCTCTCGCTTTATTCCACTTTGCAGCTCGGATCAGCTTACACCAATTATTAGTTAAAGGGAAAAGAGAGGGATGGCGAGTGCATTAGCGCACGCGTAATCATGGCGTTCGCTCTTCATGCATTCGTAATAACGCCCGCGCATTCGCCGAATTTGACCCTGCGGAGAAGGTTACCTGCTGTCAGAAATGGAAGCCCCGCTGCCGCCGTCTAATTACTGCTGTCAAGGTGATTTGCGCCCACAGGCCACCTCACGCCACCGCCATTTCAAATTATTCTCGCTTTCGGGGCTCGAATACGGACCCGGGTCCTCGGTGACAGCGTTTGATTGACAAGTCGCACTGGGCGTATTCAGTTTCAACGCATTTCTTCATTAGAAAATGTGGCGACGAGATCCCCCCACTGCTCTCTGGCGAGGGGCTGAGAGTTTTTCCCACTTCTATTTTTATAATTTTTATTTTTATTTTTAATTTTATTTCATTTTATTTTATTTTATTTTATTTTATTTTATTTCCAACCCCTTTTGTTGAAAAGGGGCGGAGTTGCCGAGTTTGCATTCACTGATACCTGCTACGATGTTGCTGACCTTGATCAGATTTGTAGAATTCGCTGATGTGTGTGCTTTAGTCCATTTGTTGTCATTATTGTTTTTTTCTCCCCCTAGAATTTAAAAGCTCCGCCTTTGGACAGAGTTGGCTTTGCTGCATTGCATTTTCTTGATCTCTGCTGTCTGTTGTGAAACTCGTCAATCTTACCGAAAAGTCAATCGTTTGAATGTGTGATTTCTTACAAGTTGCGTGTTAGTTAAAAGAAAAAAAAATTTTTTTAGAATTTTTTTTTAAATTTTTTATTTTTAACTTTCACTTTTTTTGGATCATTAAGTAGCAATTACAACATCAGAGGTTCGCACTTTTTACGGTTTAATTAAAATGTTGAAATATGAGATTGACTTTGGCGAGAGTTCATTTCCTACTTGTGGCTTATTTTTTTTTTTTTCAACATTTCTTTCTGAATAATAAGCCGCGTTAATTATCCACGAAAATTAGATGGCTGCACGTCGAAGCGGTGCTCGCAGCCGCCGCCAGGTGGTTTCAATGAAGAAAGTGGGAGGTCGGGTTAAGGTGGGAATTTGATTTCAGTTGCAACATAAACACGTTGATTACTTTTTTCCCTAAATAAATCAATTACTTTTTTAATTTACTCTCTTTTAAAAATAATTTTTCATTAGAAAATTAATATTTTTTAGTAATAAATTTATTTTAAATTTTAATTAATTTTTTCTTTATTTTTTGGCACTTGGCGGCGCCCGAATCTACAATTCTTAATGGCGGCCATTAGAAATGCAGTGTAAAGTTTGAAGCGAAGACGCGGTCAGTAGCGACCTCTGCTGCTGGACTTGTCTTGCGGAGGACCGGTGTTTGGTTGCCGTGACAACGGTTGTCAAGGAGGTGGGGTTGATTACACAATCAGACCAATCCGAAAGAGGGCGAGTAATGGATGCGGGATGGGTGGCTATTCCATTGGTTCAGTTTTTTTAGTTTAAATACAAAAACATTATCAGTAATTTTAAATTCAGGCCATCTGACCATCGCATATTCATGAGGCGACCCCTGGCGTCCATTATGTTGATTCCTTGCCCGCGCTGCCCCTCTCGCAGCCCCAGTCTGAGACGCTGGCCGTTTCTTCCTTCCTTCCTTCCTTTTGGGCCTGCTGCAATTAGGAAACTGCATCGATGCACTGGGCCAAATGGGTTTTCGGATGTGGGCAGAAGTCATTGCTCTAACGACTATTAATTGAATGACATTAAGAATCGTCTGCAGCAGAAATAAACGCCACCGAATCGCTGGGACTACCGAAAGGGGAAGAATAAAAAAAATGAGGAAAAAAAATCGTATAAATGCAGTGGACTGTTGCTAAAGCAACATCTATGCAAGGTCACCTTGTCGATTCATTCGCCAGTGGCGGAGAAAAATCGATAGACGACCAAGACCTTTTTCACGAAATCGCCAATCGATAATGAAAAAAAAAATTAAATTGTATTTGAATTGCAGAGTCTCGTAAGAGTAAAAAAATGGAGGTCGACAGGGAAAGGAGGGAATTAAAGTTGCGTTATCTTTGATGTTGATCGAAAGTATTTTATTCTTTGCGTGATTAGTGTTGATCAAGTCATCGACAACATTTCTTTCTCGCATTTAATTCATCATCCGTATATCTAGTTACACGCTATATTGTGTGAATTAATTAGTTGGCATTACGGCCACCAGAGGACATTTGTTGACAATTGGGCAGAGGCAAATATTGCTTCAAGTGCAAGTACCATAGTGTGTGTGTTCTTTTGTTCTTGTGCTGATGGCCTCGGCCGTGATAACGCAGCTCGTTTGCATCCTCACATCAGCCGTGATGTGAAGTGATAGATCAACAGTCAGTCACTCATTAAACGCACACGCAACAACCCAATCAACGCATCGAGTCTCGCGAGGCCACGAGGTGCGTCGGGGAGGCAAAAGAAATGGGCAAAGGAACGAAGAAGTAGTCAGTTGGGACTTGCATGTGGTCATCGGCCATATTGATCAGTCCGGCACACTGTTCCATTAGCCACGCCTGGTGTCCCGCGCTCTCATGCTTCATAAAACAAGCGGCCATTTGCAATATCCCTGCCCTTCCTCCCTCCCTCCCTCCTTTTGCAATCTCTTGATGTGCAGAAGAGATGCTTGTGCGTGGGCGGACGCCCATTGCCGGCCGACGCCCCTTCCCGCCCGGGGTCAGGCGAGGATTAGCACGAGGCTTATTTAGCTTAAGGCGTGAGGCGGGGCCGTCAATAAAGTGAGGGACGTTGGGGACGCATAAGGGGAGGAGCAGTAAATCAAGGCGCCACAGGCGATAAAGTTGAAGGAAAATTGTAAAATTGTCATTTTTAACGAGTCTGGACACGGGCGTCCCTTCAGGAGCGAAATAGAATTTACAATAAAGTCTAACTTATTGATATCCAATAACAGAACAGTAAATTTATCTGAAGGAAAAAAAGAAATTTCTTCTGCCATTGGTCAATGCCAAATGAAAACAGTCCAATGGGTGAAAAATTGCGCCCCCTTTTTCCAATTCAACGTCCCCCCTCACCCCCACGTCTTCCTCTTCTCACCCTTTGAAGTGTCCAAAAGAACAAAAACGGCTAAACGACCAAGAATTAATGTAGTGCTGCAAACTGACATCGGATCGTGGCAGCAATGCCAATATTTCATAAAAGACACTGTAATTGATTTTTCCAACTTTAATTGGAGATTTTGGGAATTTTTGTAATTTTAGGTTGCAAATTCCGTGTAACCCAGCTGCAAAACTGATACTTTGTGACTTAATTATAGTGCATTTTAATTGAGGTTGAGGAACCGAAAGAGATGTCACGTGATTAAAAATTGGATTATTGTATTTTGTTCTCAAAGTCCTTATTAAAAGTTTATAGAGAAAAAGTATTTTTAAAATTAAAATTAATGGTGCAAAGTAGAGAAGATGATGATGATGATGATGTTCGTGTTTGGTTATTATGCATCATCATTTGATATGTACGCATGCGCGTTAGCACGCGGCGTGAATTTTGTTCATCATAAATGTTGCAATGCCAATCTGACTAATAAAGCTGGTGGAGATGGGTAACGAATCCATTGTGAGGTAATTATAAGAGAACCCACCTGGGACTCAACCACAAACAAGATGCCCACCTAATAACCATGCAAATCAAGCTGAACCTGTTGCACGCGTTTATCGATACGTGGTGAAGGAAAAAAGAAAAAAAAAGGGGGGAAAAAGAGAGGAAAAACAAGGACACGAGACGAAAGCGCCATCGAGTGTGACAGTGCGTACTAAGACGTGGAGGAGCATTACAATGCTGAGGGACCACTTAAACCAATTAAGAGGCTTAGAGGGAATCCGCTGAGCATTTATCGGGGTGGCGAGTGACCACTGGCCACTATCAAGCGACCATTGCGCGTCGGGCCTGATGGCCCGTGGACTTAAGCTCTTAGTAAAGAGCCTTTGGTAGATGCTCGCGTCGAGTGAAGATGAATTTTGTGCTGACGAGACGATGAAATTAGTCGAAGGCAAAAGGGGGCAAGCATTTTTATTGAAGTCGGCTTCAAACTTGGCAATTAGCTGAATTCTTGTAAATGGATGCAAATGTGGGCAAGCCATCTGCTCAAAAGGAATTACTAATTAGACTTCTAAACAGCCTTACTCTAACTGACTTAGGAAATTATGCAAATTCACATAATTGCTAATATTTTATGCCGAGCCCATCAAAATCAAGTTAGTCGCCAACATAAAGGCGCTCCCGTTCTCTTCAGTCGTCCAGCAGGGGCCCCTAACGAAGCCCAGTCTTCATTAAGCAACTCACCCAACCCACCCCTTCGTCTCTTCTCTTCTCATCTCATCCCTACCCCTCGTCTCTTCCCACCACCCTCTTTTTTTCCTTCTCCAGGTACATCGCTCGGGAATCGCAATTGATTTCGTGTAAATGGACTGAAAAGCATCTTGTTGATTGGTTCATCAACCATTCATTCTTTCACATCAAGGTCCACTCGGTTTTTAACCCCTTCCAACCTCCTCCCATCAAATTTTTAATTTTTTTTTAAATTTTTTCTTTGTTTTTTAAGTGTCAATTGGACGTCATCTCTTTTAGCCGAGTTAACGCTTGTAATTGCATTAGCCGTTTTCATGGCAAACATGCTTTAATTTACATTCGCAATATAATGGAATCAGGACTCGGCAAAGTTTATGACAAGTTGTGATGCAATTACTAACATTAGTTTAATTGATGCAGGGGTCATGGTAAACACAAACAAACTTGACAGCCATCCAAGTCCACCATTAGACAAGATGACTAATTCATTTATTTATGGACTAGTAAAATAATTAAACAACTCTAAATATTCATAACACCGCGTTGCTAAGGACGAGGAAACAGATTCAGTCGGCATGAGGAGAGAGAGAACGAGAGAGAGAGAGAGAGAGAGAGCAAGAGAGGGGACGGCCACACACCCTTTTCGGCAAAAAGTGTAGGGGGGAGAAGATGGAAACAGGCCGCGGCTATTGATCGCCACCCGAGGGATGCTGAGGGGGTGACGGTTGCCTGGCAACGGATCACCCTTGTTTCTGGAGTAACGGGACCCCTCATTCTGCATGGAAGGTTTTAATTATTTTTTTCCTATACTTTTTATTTCATTATTTTTTTATTTTTCTGCTTTTGTGAATTGATCGAATAAATAAATGATGGGAAATGGAATTGCTGGCTGCAGGCTACGGCCAGGTTTCGTCCATTGCTGACCAGTGGTCGAAGCGCACAAGAGCTCGGCGCACCTGTTGCGTGGCAATTAACGTGTGTTATTGTACCTTGAATTAGCCGTTTCCAAGTGATGGAGACGTGGGAATTTCTGCGTGTTTGTGTATTGTGATTTAGTTGTGCGCTGCACTTGCGCAGTTTATTTTCCTGCGAATGTGATGTGAGTGTGCACGGTACATCCTATTTGGGTGGCGATATCTTATCGGCTTCGCTGCCGCCGCCGCTTCCACCATGCGCCTTGTATGGAGAGTACTCAATCAGCGCGTTCCAAATGGATATTATCAGGACCCAAGAAGGAATGTCCCCTCACATCTCTCGCTCAGCTTCTGCATGCTGCAAGGCGGGGATAGAAACCACTAGCAGAAAAAAAATCTTCCATCCGAATGCTGACTTGTCTAAAGATCTTAATCACTGAACAAACTCTGATACTTAACCCTCTCCTGACCTCGCATGTATAATGCGACGTGTGAGCGGAATTTCTTGCGAAGGGTGAAATCACGAGGGCTGGTGGAATTTAATTGAATTTAAAATGACCTTGATTGAATTTGGACTTCCCAATTCGTGTCCAGCAGCGCAGACACCTGTCAATTTTCTTGGAGACGACAAGTCGGCCAGCGGAAATTTCAGCCCAACTCGAACGTCGGATGAAAAATACAACGCGAGGGCACAGGCCAAAATGAAGGGGCGTCTCTTGTCTGCCTATTGATTGAGATGCGAGTCCACTGTAGTGGCCATAGCGCAGGAGAATGAAAACCTAATCAATCAACGTCAAATTAACATGGCCAGCTCGACGAACCCCTTTTGCTTGTCTTGTGTATGCACAGACTTAAAGATGGGAAGGGAAGCGAATAAGAGGAAAGAAGAGCTAAGATTGCGCAAAGTGGAAGAAAATACAAAAGTTTGGACAAGAATCCATTTTCATTGCTGAGATACACGCCTTCTTTCCTTTCAGACGAGAAAAGGCGTAAATTTGCACCTGATAACAACAGCAGACGTGATTGAGGGTGGTTTATTTAATCTGGCGCGTCTCACGCGTCCATCCTCATAAAGCAGCCTCCATTGCAGCTGATATGAAAGCCATAAATCGAGCTGCGAACGCGGATAAGAAACTGCACATTTTTAGTCTCATGTCCACAAGCGATGATGAATCAGAAACAAGTGGCGCCCAGCCCAGCGAACTTCCGTTCTCTTTTCCTTACCGAGTGACGGCTTCTTATTGTGCGACTTGCGGCTTGAAACTCGAGCTGGACATCGGTCTCGATCGGTCAGGGGGTGGGAGAGCGGGAGGGTCGGATGAGTGGCGGGTCTCACGGACTGGGAAATGCGATACTCCCTGTGCTTCTGCGGTGCAAGGGGTTTGGGTGAGAGGACAAAGTGGTCAACTAGGTCTACATTGTCCTTGATACTCGGCAACCGAATCCCGAGTCTGAACGGGTCAGTGGATAGAGGGCGCGACTGATCCGTCCCTTAAGGATTGCGGTAGGCCCTGTTGGAGGGGTGTAAGGGGGTGTTTCAGGTGATGATCGTCTACCGTCGCCGCTCGGCGGAGTTGCATTACGTCGCCAGATGGCGCCATCTCCGGTGCTGAAGGGGTTGTCTAGATAAGAGTGGAGGAGGAGTTTATTGGGCACTTGACGGGCGATGATGACGAGCAGCGCGATCTTAGAATTTAATCTTCGATATGAGGTTGTGAGTGTGTGGGCGCATGGCAATTTGTCTGCAGCCAACTTCTCCTGCCATTTGCCACATTATTTATCCTCTCACACTTTCAAATTGGCTTTAATGGAAGAAGAAAGCTGGCACGGGATAATGTTTTGCCGCCATTAATGATAGCTGTCCTCCTGCGACATGAATCATGCTGCGCTTGATGCCGCTTGCTTGTGTGCCACTGCTGTTGCCTTTTGCGTGTTGCGATGGGATGGGCCGCGAGAAGGAAGCGAAAGGGGGAAGGGGTGGGTTGTTGAATGCGTTGGAAAACACGCGACGACAAAGGATTGGGGAAGGGTAAACTCGTCCGCGATGACCTTCCGAACCCGGTTTGCAAAGAACTATGGGCATCATTTGTGTTTTAATTGCCGTGTTTTAATTGCGGGTTGGATGTAGCAAAGGGTTGAAGTGGGGAGCCGTGAAAAAAGGGAGCGGACGCCGTTTCTCACGCAAATAATGTATACAGCTTCCTGTTTCCGTTTAATGGAGTGGAAGGGTTGAGACCCCGCAACGCGCTGAATTCGAATCCATTGTGAGTGCCGTTGTAATTAGCACTTTATTTGTTAATCAATAGTGGTGCAAAGACTGAGTGTGTGGGTGTGCGGTTACGACTTTCTTATGCAAATGCGCGACAATTGTAATAAAGCGCAATTAACTGCTAGCAAGCTCAAATGAATTCTTTAAAACATCCCGACACATAGAAAGCTGGTGTCTGTAATTACACGCATTTATTCTCCTCTTTATTTTCTTTACGTTACATGTATCAAACGAATTTGCCGCAAGTTGAAAAATATTATTTTGGCATTTTTGCATTGGTGTGATAAAAAGATTTAATTATTCCATCGAAAATTGTGTTTGTGTATTAGCCCATTGGATACAGTGGAGGAAAAAAAAAGAGGATTATCGCCTCGTTTGGCTGAAGATGTTTAGTTTCCATGGCAACGAGATGACGAGTTGGTCAGCAGTTGTTATTGCGTCTCGTCACGTCGTTTCAATATGTTGCGATGTACTTTATAGACTTGATTGTCGTTGGTCCAAATTTCATGATTATTCTTGAGCCTCGTTTTCAGATGGAGTTCGCCGCAAGGGAGAGATGAGAGCGCTTTTAAAATTCTCGGCATTATTTGCGAGCTGAAACCCCCGCATGCGTTGTAATCTGTTTTTGTCTTTTCTTTCCCTGCAGCTGCCCACGTAGATGGGGGGAGGCGGGGATGGGGGGGTTGGACGCCAGTGCTCTCCTGGGTAATAATAAATTCCGTGATCCAGTTTGCTTATTGATCGCCACTGTCACTGCCGCCGCCAGAGGGAGGGTGGCACTGGGCTTTCTTAAGGCCGGGTTGTCATGACTACCGAGCATCTTCGCATGTCCACATCAATCAGTCGCCGAGTAAAAAAGGTCCGCGCCTAACTCGCCGAATATTCCACCATCTAACTGCCGTGGGGAAGTAGACAGCGGTCATCGTTCAGGTCATCGGCCGCAAAAATGAAAGATGGAGATGTAGGAAGCGAGGTGGTGCTATGCTTTTTTCTCGTTTTCGCCCCTTTTCTTGTTCCCCTTTGCACACACATTAGCTCCGAAACAGCCTGTGGCCACAGAGTGAGCAATCAATCGAGTGGAGGACACGCCATCCAAGAAATAAGGTTAATTAATGTTGGTGGTTGGGGCTAATCGAGCAGACATCATTGGACGCTCGCCTGTTTACCTGCACACTACCTCTTAATGGAACTTTTCTCGTGCGGGATTCTTAATCGACTTTTGATTGTGTCCCTCTTCGTTCTTTTTCTCCCTCAACTCGTACCCAATTTCCCCCTACACCCACCTTTTTCTCTCTCTCTCTTCTTTTTCTCGCACCTTCGCTTTTTGTTATTTCTTGAATTCCAGCTAATTAGAATAGGCCGTGACTGCGACTGAGGAAGTGATGAACGCGCATGTGCGCTCGTCGCGACACGAAATTGGTCTAATTAAAAGCACAAAGTTTCCACAAAGACGGGTCTGCTTTTAATTGGCCTGCCACGTGGGCGGCAGAAGTGAAATTGGGCAATCCTTTCGTTACGCACATGCGAATTGCCCGGCAACGTTATTGCGCGGTTTAAGGGGCACCTCGAGTCGTAATCGATGCGAATGTGGACGGAAGGGGAAGGGGATGGGGAAAGCAAAGGCAAAGGCAAAGCGAAAAGACGTCGCAAGAGACGATGCGTGGTGGCGCTTGCCTGGAGGAATTGGCCAAGAACATTGTGTAGACGCAGTGTAGTTGATTAATACTGCCCAAGCCGTTAATTAGAAGTCGTGCACTGTACCCAATCAATGATGTCTAAGCAAATGGAGTCCACAATAAAAGCAGGACAAGCCTGTGACCATTAACGCCTACACCAACCCCTCCCTTAATGGCGTTTTCATTAAGATGGCCGCAGTCTGGCGCCGGACCTTCGTTTTAACCTCGGCTATTAGTGTTCCATAAATTCGCCCAAGACTCACCGTGAAAATCCAGTGAAGCCAAACACGAGCAAAGCTAGCTAAAGGGGCCATTTCTTTTTTTATTCTACTTTTTCTGCTTGCCTTGTTTGTTTTATTAAAATTTCAAATGTTTTCGTAGTATTAAATTGAATTCACTTTAACGTTTTATACACTTTAATTTATTATTCTATTATGTATTGATTTAGTCTTCGAGTGAAGTTGGTCCTTGTATAATGCAATTAACATTTTTTGTTTCCTACTCATTTTTTTCTGGTAACAAAATCATTTAATTGTAATGAAATTTGGCCATAAAGAAATGGCTTCTCTTCCATGAAATGACGGTATAAATGGATTTACACTCGGAAATGCTTTCACTGAAAGCAAATTCGTAATTACGTGATTAGATATTTTTGCTAGTTGAAAAAAAAAATAGTAAAAACAATAATAATTTTTTTCAACTTTTTAATTGCACGCTACTGTGATCCTGTTGGTTTAAAATTTCTTATTTGTTTCCGTATGTTTGTTTGGGAATGTGGATATTCCACTGGCTCAATATGTTTGATTTGCTTTTCAGTTTTTATTTTTTATATTTTTTTTTCTTGGTCAGTAAGCACGCAAATTTTGAAGTACACGTAAAGATGTTGTTTATTTTGTTTTTTATTTGCTTATTATTTTTTTATTGTGTTTATCGTGTTGAGGTTTATAGAGTATGAGATGTCTTATCATTTTTTAACCTAAAAAAAGAAAATGTAAACTTTTGAATCCGTTTATACTGTACTTCTAATATTGCATAAAGTATGCACATTTAATGAATAACTTGCTTAGTCACGAGAGGGAATAAAAAATAGTAAAAAATTAAACTCTATTATTATCATGTCGTTAAGTCAAATTTTTTTTATCAAAACGGTAATTTTCTATGCCATTCTAAACTATAATCATAGGAAAACAGTAGTTTAAATTAAGTAGTAAATGAATGTTAAGCATTACAATAGTTATGTAAACCTAAATTAATTTATTTTTGGATATGCATTTCCTAGTAAAATTAAATTCTTCAACTATTTTTAAAAATAATCACTCAATATTGACTCGATATTGTCGAAAATTGAAGCACGCAGTTCAGCCTTCAACATTTCTTAATGACCAAATTATTTTTTTTTTTTGAAAAGAAAGAAAAAACTAACAAAGAAAGTGATTACTTTTAAAATGAACCTAAGTTGCCCATTGGCGAAGGTTAATTTTTTTTGTGCGACGGAAAAATTTCATGCTGATATTTTAAATAGTTGAGAAAAAATGATGAGCTTAATCTGCTTACGTTGAAGATTTTTATGTCAGATATTAATTTGATACAATCTCTCTAAAAAAAATTTACGTTTTTGCTGTGTATAAAAAAGAAATTGCGGCTTAATGCTAGAGTTCTCAGTTTCGTAAAATCAAAGATAAAGGAAAAAATTAATTCACAATATTTATCTAGGATAAAAATCTTTATTAGAAGAAGTAATAAAATATGATAAAGTAATGCAACAGAAAATTACTCACATTATTTTGATTATTTTGATTTTTTTTCTAAAAAAAAAAAAAAAAAAAAACTTTGCCAATTTTTGGTGTGAAGTTAAATAGATATACAGTAACAGTGTATTTCCAATTAGTGCATCCGGGTGCTAATAGATACTCGTATGGCATTCATTTTGGCAGTTGCTATAAACAATGCTAAAACTCTCGTAAGAGCCACTTTGTTTTTTTTTTGCATAATCAAAACTGTGTGTTTTGAATGTTTTAATGACTTTAAGGACACCTTAATTGTGACCCAGCCCTAATTGCGACCTAAACGTTATTTGAGAAAATATGGTATGGCAGTTATGGTATCAAATCAGGTACATGCGTATTACACTGATTTTGCAGAAAAAACAACAAAAATAAGTAAATTTTCTCCTGTCTCGTCAACAAATGGCAAAATGCTCTTAAAATGTAAGAAAACGAGATTTCCTTCATACTCCCACGTACTACTTTTCAAGTGAGTTTTGCTATTTCTAAGCAATAATTTAGAATTGATTTACTTATTTGATTTAGTACTCATAGAAGTAGAGCAGTAAAAATTAAAATTCTTTGCTTCATGAGTTCGGTATCTCGCGCTTCTTCCTCTCTATTCCAATTGGATCATTTCATTTAGCAAAGACGATTCGCAAATGTCTGGTCTATGACCAAGAAGCCGATGGTTTCCGCCCCACATCGTCCTCTTAATCCTAGCCCATCAATGGCAGGTCTAATGAGAGCAGCGACAATTTCCTGCAGCTTAATAATTGTAGCGATGGCGGCCCTCAATTGAATTTCGACGTCCCGATGACCTGACGTGTTCGCATTTTGCAAGTTGCTTTCCAATCAAATTAAAGTGTGGCAAGTGGCGTCTCTGACGCTTCCTATTTTTATATCGGTGCCCAAATTAACCTTCATTTCACCTCGCTTATTTTATTGTTTTCCCGCCTAAATCTTATTAAGCACTCTGCGCACACGAATACGATGAAACTTACCGCGAATTAAGCGTTTTGACGTGTTGGTCATTTTCATTTTGATTTTGCTTTATGTTTCTCATTAAACATTTGAAAGCGTTCGCAAATTTTTTTTCCCCTCGTCTAAGAAAAATATTTTTTTTGTCGGCTTTTCATTTTATAATACAAACATAAACACACACAGTTGGTTGGATCTCATTTTGATTTGCTCGTGTGGGGGTTTCACTAGTGCGTGCGCAATAGACGAAACTTTAATATAATAACAGTAGTTAAAAGCCCACAATCTATGGATTTATTTCTTCTCGAAAAAAATAAACACTTTTACATTACTTAACCCACCTGAAGAAAAATGAAAGGCAAAACTTTTAATAAAATTCGCATTGGGATGATTGTGCGGTAATGACGTGTTTGCGAGTTTCATTGCGCCTCGATGGTGGCGCCCCGCTGCGGCTGCTGAGTAAACAAGCAACAGCAACATGCAGCAGCGCCTATGTTTTGCCGAGACGCACAATAACAAGCTTTAGCCACACAGAAATAATAACCTGATAATTACCACTTAATGCCGGGAGAACTCATTTTGCCATGCACGGAATTCTAGTAAGAGAGAGAGAAAAAAAAGTAAAATTCAATAAAATTGCCAGCCGCGTGTATAATAATAGTTGCTTCGATTGTGGAAAGAGGGGGTTGATTTTTTTTAAGTTTTTTTTTTTTTTTTTTTTTTTTTTAATAGTACGAGAGTGTGAGAGAGGGGGTGCACGCGCGTTGTTCTCTCAATCTGCATGCAATAAAATCCACGGCTGTAATTAGGTTTTTATAACTTTTTATTGGAACGTTATTAGAGTTTCACAATTAAAAATGAAAAACGCATCATAATTGCAGAACAGCATGCCTAGTAACGGCCGGCGGTAAATATTGTTGACCGAATGAAATGGGTGAGTGGATTGGGTTGGTGGGGGTGGGGGAGATTTTCCTCCATCCCAGAATCACCCACCCGCCCACAAACTGGCTCCTGGATGATGACCTCGTGCGATTATCCGAGCGCACGCCCGCCACCAAAACACATTATCGTGCATTAATGTTGCAATGGCAGCGTCTCATTAGACCCCAGGCGAAGCCCACTAACTCTCCCTGCTTTACTCTACCTCGCAATTAAAACAATTATGAGCTGCAATGACAGAAAATTGTGAATGGAATAATTAATCGAACCGGCGTGGCCGAGAAACGCTCTCATCAGAGACGGATAATAGTATTATTTGCGCAAATGAACGAAAATAACGCGGCGCATCTGATGCGCGTCGCCTAGCAACCGCGCCCATACCTCCTCCACTGTCCCCTCCCCTGTTGTACAGCTGCGTCTGCTCCGCTATGCTTGCATCACATTTCGAATCTGACGCTGTCCTTCATTTCGAAATGAGGAGCGAGTCGTGATTAAAGAACGCAATTAAGGGAAAAGTTGGTTCGTGCCATCTCGCTTTTGATTTATCGCCTAGTTTGGATTTTTGCTGGCCCGTTGCCTTAATGAGATGCTATTTTCCAGTGAAACATTGCTAATTGCAACCCATTTACTCCACTCGTTCCTAATAACTGAGTACAAAGCACTTATTTTTTTTTCTCTCTTTACACTTTTTTTTAATTTACTGGTCATTGGTCATTGAAATTAAAAAAAAAAAAAAAAAACTTTTTTATTAAAAAAGTTCAATTATTTTGTTAAAGAAAAATTAATTTTGAACTTATTTATAAATCAATTGCAACTCAGTCAAGTGGGAATTCGGGATTAAAATTGCAACTTTGGATGGATGGGGAACGCCAGCAGCTGTTGGCTGACCCCTGAGTTACGAAGCTCACGGATTCATCCATCGGATCAATTGGTTGAAGCAATTTTATTACCACGGTGCAAATTAGAAACGCACAGAGTAAATGATGTCACCTGTCATCGCTCCGTGTCAGGGACAAATTCAAATTGCACTGGACTCGAGGCAAGTCTTCATCCCCCATCACTTTCCTTCCTTCTACAACCCATCCGTCGATGATCCGAATGTAATTTACATTTTTCACCCATCCCCTCCCTCCCTCCCTCCTATCCGAGATTGATTCGACCTACCATTTGCTGACACCGACCCCAGACACCCCCCTTGGGCAATCCCAAACACCCTACCAAAAAAAGCGACGTTGACTTCTCCTGTAAAGATTTGTTGACGTAGCAACATGCGAGCGAGAGAATTTAAAAGTGAGGGTCAAAGGTCAAATAGGAAGGGGGCCGGGAAGGATTTTATGCGTCGTAAAGTGTGACGTTTATTGTGTTGCATAAATTTGTTCTAGTTGATGACGGGGAAATGATCAGTGGAGGTCAGTGTTTAAAGTGGCTGTTCGTCGAAAAGGGTGGAGCTCCATTGACCACATCAGTAGGGAGACGTAAAACAAAGCAAATTCTCGAGAATTTTTTTTTTTTCTTTTCTTTTTTTTTTGGTGATTGGGATTGAATAAAGCGACGAAAAAATGAGAACGGGCGCAGATGTCACGAACTGAAGCAAGTCCTCTTCTCCGTTTGCTAGATCTCATTTGAAGTTGATCGTTCGATTAGACTTGCTAATGTGTTCTATAACTCGATCCGCAGTCATTTCACATGCTTATGTAATCAGGAGCGACTAAATAACATGAATATGGATCCTTCGATGTTTCCGAAACTGTGATTGACTTTGACTCGGGGGCTAGCTTTCCCGCAACGCAACGCAAGGCGAGGCGAGGCAAGGCGCAGAAACAGAAACATAGACAGAGACAGAGACGCCAGCCAGTCTTTGGAAGACTGAATATGAACGCTGACTGGGGACGAGCGGCGCAGATGGCGGTCGTTGCGACGAGTAATTAGTCGATACGGCGCGCACGTCTTTTGTTTGGCAGCGTCTCGCGATTTAATTGGTCGAATTTTATGGCGCTGTTGATTCATCCAGTGAGAGGGATTTAACTGGGGATTGTGAATAATTAATCGGCGAGGAGACAGCGCCGTCTAATGGCATTGTTCTTGCGCTTGCAAACCACCTGCTGCTACTAACCATATTTCAGAGTGACAGCTGCGCTAACTGTTTCTTTAAAATGTCCGAGCTCATAAGCCGAGCCCGGCGCGTGTAGGTGCTTCTGACGTTCCCGACATCAATCCCCATCATTATCCGCAGCGTGTGCAACTCTTTGATGAGTAAGAAATGGAGAAGGAGGGTTAAGGGTTGGACGAAGGGCGTGGGCTGTGTTGTCGATGGTGTTAATGGGACCACTTGATGGTCAGTGCGGTTTGTTAGGTTGATGGGTGTTAATGTGAGCGAGTGGTCAGTTTGTGGTCTCACTTAGAGGCAGCCACAATCTGGTGGCAATTGGAAATTGATTGACCTTCGTCGAGACAAATCTAACTGACCACGCAATTGTCCCCAGGAAATGAGAAGGGGGTCTGCTAAGAAAGGGATTAACTACACATAATACCTTATGGCCACTAACGTGGCTTATTATAAGAGCCATAAGTGCAATAAAAATATTTTTTTTTATTATTTTTTGTTTTTTGTTTTTGCTTTTAGAAAAAATTTCGAAAATTTAAAAATTTTTTACGCTTCATCATCATGACCCCTTTTCCTCTTCTTTCCCTCCTTTTGTATAATTTTTTTATTTTTTTATTTTTCTAGTGAAAAAATTCTTTTCTTTTCTTTATGTGCTGACACAATGGAGTGTGTCGACTGATTCGTCTTTTGGTAGTGGCGCCCATCTGTTTGAAAGTGAGTCGAGCCTTTTGATGGCATTCGTCGGACTAAAGCGCTGTTTATTTCTTGAAAAATTACAGTAATGATTTTTGCTGGTGTCTGTCTCTTCGTTCTTGTCAAAGCGATGCATTTATCAATTTGTGTTTCGTCGCTTGTGCATACAGCACTCACGGGGTGCCATTGGCGGGCTCGGCTCAATTTGCCTCATTTTCACTGTCAACTCGCGGATGACATTCCGGAATAAAGCTTGACAAGGTGGTTCTACCAGAAGGATGAAACTCGAAGAAGTAACCGTACGGTATTGTTTGCGCGGCAAGTGGGTGGTGGGTGGGTTATGTGGGGAGAGTGGAGAGGGGTAGAGGGGGAGAGGGAAAAGATGTGTTTTGCATGCTGGCGCCACTGGGTGAGAGTTGGTTGCGACCGTTGCATAAATCATTATGGACGGAATATTAAGACGCGTGCGAGTTATGGCGCAAGTTTGTATCACTTGTGTGTGTGTGTGTGTGCAGGAGTGTGTTGGTGGAGGGGGTAGAGGGGGTAGAGGGTTAAATTATTAAGAAGGCAGTCTATGCATTCAAATCACCACAAACCATTTGGCGAAAGTTATTAAATAAACAACACTTGCTCAAGATGGAGTTTTCTTGCAGGCAGCAAAGTTTTTCTAATAAAATTTTAATACTTGCATCAGCAACCCGAGTGAGGCGCCCCGCCACTTAATGGCACAATATCGATGTCATTGTGCAAATCCTTCGACGCCTAAGCACGCGCCATCCCTACACACCATTCACCTGCATTGCAATTGACAGGTATAATCGGGTGATAAGTGGTGCAAAGAACATTGTTTTTGCTATGTTCGGTAATGAAGTTGAGGTCGATGCCTTGGAATTAAATATTCGAAAATATGAAAAAGTAAAAGTTGAAAAATAGAAAGAAATTTTCTTTCGCTTGATGGGATGGACTTTGCTCCCTATTTTTATAGAAATAAATAAATAGCTAACAACTGTCGTGTGTGGTGACCGCATCATTAGACCAATTCATAGAAATGGAAGGTGTGACGGCGACAAATTACATCATTTGTATACCAGCCCACGCATCAACATCCCAAGGCGGCACGAAATATAAAAAAAAAAAAAAAAAAAATCCTCCACTCGGTTCCTCCAGTCGACCATGATGGCATCATAGCCAACAGATAAGGATGGCGAGTGCAAACGTCAGCCCTTCCACCCGAGCTTCCACCTGGCCTATCTACTTTTTAATGGCTTCTTGAGATCACTTGACGCACCATCTGGTGACAGTTTCGCGAACCACAAAAATTAATATAGTAATAATAATAATAATAAAAATATGAGGGGAAAAAATTCACAAAATTTTATGATTAGACGTTTTGTGTATAAGGTGGTATTTATCTATCAATTTCTCTCTTCTCAGTATCGGACACGCCAATCCAATGGACAAAACTAATTGATCTCAACTTGGCAAATGACTGTGTTTTTTTTATCTGTCTTTTTTTATGTCTCAGGTGTCACGTGATTTTTTTTCTATATCAGTATTTCTTTAGTCGAAGTGAAAAGAATAGAAATCAATGATTGCGAGCCAAGTGAATTGACTCTCATTTTATCTTTGTTTTTTTTTTCCTTGTAATACGGGAAAAAGGGATATTATTTTGTATAATGTATAGTGTTAGAAGTGGGAGGGTGAAATAATTATTTTGGTGACGGTTGAGTTCGCATGTAGGATGTTTGGCATCGGATGAGCTTAAGCTGCGACGCTCGCCACGCGGCACGTCCGCCGTCCACGTGACAAATGCATCTAAAGCGAGAAGCGAATTGGGACGCACAAGTGTCGCCATTTTAATCCTCGAGACCGGAAGTGTAGTGCATTGTTTGGTGTGGGATGGACGTGACGTGCGCAGCTGACGGTGCTGCGTAGATTAATCAGCGGAAAACAAAAGCGCTTTTCCCTCGATTTACGTCGAGTGGAGACCGTCGGTCGAGGAAGACGTCAGTTACACACGTGGTTAGCACAATCTAAATTGTCAAGATGAGCAAACACATTAAACCTTTCACTCCGCACGATTATCGAGTGCTCGCCTCTTGTCTGATGAAAAATTAATTTTCCTTTTAAAAATGACTTAAACTCGAGAACAACATTTCACCGAATCGCGTGCAAATTCTTAAATTTGCGCATCAAATTTTTTTTTTGGTTTTTTTTTTTTATTGATCTGCCACCCAGCGTTGAACTTTATCATTACAAAAATGTCGCTAAATATAAATTTTAGAAAAATTTCAAGTTTTAACTGTGAAATTTCAAATTTTAACAACAGAGTGCTAAATAATTCTATAATATTTTTTTACAAATATATAATTAACACTTTTGTTCATTATGCTTTGGCTGGTTAGATCAGCTTAAGGAACGCAATCGTTCATAGCAATGACACAAAAAATCAATGAGACAAAACAAACCGGTGGTGGTCAGTTAAGATGCTATTTGGATTGAAATATTTTTTCCTTCTTTCGCTAATGTTCACATTAACTCTTCAATTGAGTACAGCGGGCGCCATCTGCCTTCTACTAGCGGCACTATTGATTTGCAGTTGAAAAATAAAAAGTCTTAACTCGAGTTTTTCATTTACCCGCCGGCAAATGAATTGCGTAAAATGTCTTTGCCCTCTAGGCCTCATCGGCGTCTCAAGCTAGTGCGAAGACGCCCGAAAGCGCCCCCTGCAGCATCCGATTATACTTGTCTGCATAACCCCTTTTTATTCTTGGCTGATTTTTCTCATTCTCCGAGTATAATTATTTGTTTGTTGCTTCGTTTGTCCCACTGTGATTTTTCTATTTTCGTTTGCGCTGGTCAACTTAAGAGGCATTTAGCTCGGTGGCTGCATTTGAAGGAATAAAATTAGCCGTAGAGGAATAAATGGCGGTAATGTGGGACTGGCAGGGGCGAAGAGGAGGAGGAGAAGGAGGAGAAGGAGGAGGTGGAGGAGGTGGAGAAGGTATGGCGGCTGTGGAGTGAAGTGAGTCGCTTTTGGCTGTTGAATCAATTCAGTGATGAAGGGGAGACTTTTCTTGAGGATGATCACGATGAAATGTTATTGCATCATAAAAGTAGCGGGAGCCTCGCACACATGAGGAGGTGAGTTATTGGCAAACGAGTTACCTGATTGAACTGTCAAACATAATGTGGCCCAGCGCCATCTGCTTGTTCGTCAATTTCGGGTCGCGATTAGGCACGTGTCCCTCCACCCACCACCCCCACCACCGCCTACCTAGCAATCCTCCTCAACTCACAGCCACCTCCTCGTTTCTCTACTCATGTTAGAGCTCAAGGCGAAGACGTCATCATTTATAAAATTAGAACCGCCGGATTAACGGATTGTCAATTACGAGCGTACAAAGGAAGAAGATGCTCTATGTCTTTGTCCACAAGAACTCGCCTTGCCTTTGGAGCGACGCCAAGAAAAGAAGAAGGGAGGGGAAAAAAAGGGAAAAAGAGAAGTCACGGAGAGGAAGTTTCTCCCTTTTCATTTTCAAATAGTGTGTCAAACAGAGCCTGAATCCTGTTGGTTTTGCATTCGTGTTCCGTGTCACTTGGTGTTGATAATTAATCATTGCGACCATACGCGATTGCCAAGCGAAGGCGAGTTAACTTAGTTTGTCGTGTCTATTCTTTTTATCGGTCGCACTGTCGGGGGGCGGGGAGGAAGACGCGAGTTGTCAGGTTTGCGAACGAGGTTGGAGGCGACTTTGGTGCGGAGGACATTGCGTCGTCTGCGTCCAAATTACCAAGTTTAATAGCAGCATCAAACTCTTTAATGGGAGGTAATTTGAGCAAAGCTTTTTCAATTATACGCAATGTTCTCTGCGTGTCATTTGAGACTTTAAAAATTAGCTCAGCCCTGGCGTTGCATTCTAAGAACACCTCCGACTCTCACCCTACCATCTCTTCTTCTCATATCCATGCGCGTTGTCGGTCAACTCCTCCCTCCCTTCCCCTGGCCTCCGTCGAGTCGGTAGTACGGCCTCGATTAACAGTGGCAATTAGGATAGGCAATTATCGGGGGGAGTTGGGGGGTGGCGAAGGCGATGACTCAAACGCAGTTGTCATGCAACCAGGTAATTATTTCAGCTTTGTTTGCGGGTAATTGCCAACTTTGCTACTCCTCGATCAAACCATTAGTCAGGACATGAAAAGAGAACACAACAACCTTTGTCTAAAGCTGCCTTTAACTTTTCGGAGAAAATATTTCGATAATTTACTTTTTTTTCACTTTTATTATTCGCAAATATATTATTTTATAAGTCATGCACGCAACTAATTGGGGTGGTTCATTAACGACATGCTACAGGGAATGAGGCATTTGAGGGGTTAATGGGTGCGTTGCTTAATTGATAAATGCACGCGATTAAGTCCTAATTTGATTTTTTTCTTTCTTTTTTTTTTCCTGTTATGGGTTGTGTGTGTTGTGTGTGCGCCTCGATCAATTTGTGTCGTTCGATCTTGTTGTTGTCTTCTTCTAATCTCGACTTGAGCAAACAACCGTAAAGGGACTCTTAACCACAAAAAGCCCAATTAATGTGTGGCATTTTTTTTTTTGTAAAACTACCACTAGTCCCTGAGCAAACTCCATTTTTCATTGGCAAAAAAGAGAACGTGGTGTGTGGGTGTTCCTGCACACGTCAGAAGCGCAGGAGTGTGCGTCTTGTCACCTGGGCCTAAGGTAACGGACGCTTAATTAATTACACCTCTCGAGGATAATCCAGTATCCAGAGAAAGTAACGTAGCGAGCAATTACCTGCTAAGCCCACGGATGCTACCTGGGCGCGTGTTTATTATCGCTAGCGACCCTGGCGGTGGAAGAGAGAATCACTCGGAGCAGAAATTAATGGGAGCGCAGGAATTAAATCACAATGGCGCCAAGAGCCACGCGGGATGCAAATCCGACTTGAATACGAGACGCCTTTCTCGGATCGGAGCATCCCCACGTGCGGCCTCGCTACTGCGAATCGTGATTGCAAATTCGAGAATTTCCGAGAAATTGTCATTTTCTCGTTTTTTTGGGGGTCTGGTTAGGACTTAATAGGAAAAGGATTGGATCGAGAGATAGTCGGTTATAGGAGAAAGCAACGATAGTAATGTTTTAGATGAGTCATTATAAAGAGGTGCAACCGGGTAAGCGAGGGAGGGCCAGCCGATAATTACTTGGGGTGACGACACTATAAAAGGAGAATTTTTCCCTGATGAAACGTTTCATTCCAACCAAAGGTAGGGGATCCTCTTAAAAAAAATGAGGGTGCGGGATAACAAAATTGCCTCCTGCTCTCCTCCCAACCCCCTCTTGTACTCAGGGAAGGGCAAAAAAAAAAAGAATAGTGAGCCTTGGTTTGGGTGGGGTAGGGTGGATATATATAGGGATAAGAATAAATGCGTTACAGCCCCTAAACCCCCTGCCTCGAGATGAGGAAAAAGTTGAAAAATCTTACTCTCGCGCTATAACGATTAATTTTTCTTTGAAATCCAAAAAGAGCTCTCGCCCCATCCATCAAGACGAGAGGCACTTTGTCAGGCCAGTTTGATGACGCGGGGCCCCCGTCAATTTAATCTGGCGCATGCATCATCCTAATCAGCTCGCGGCTCCTCCTGGTCAGCGATGAAGCTGTCACACCTTGGGCACCTGTTCAATTTACGCCCAGCGTGCAGTGAAGCTTTTTTAATCTAATAAAAATTAATTTATCCAAACACTAATAAATTTAAAAAAAAAAAAGTGATTTTTCTAAATTTTATTTTAAAAAAATGTGTCAAGTTTAGAAAATTGTAATTATCGAAAGGTGCGAGATTTGGTTTTCGTTGCGTTACTCGAGGCTTGGCGCGTGCTGCCACCTACATGCCTCGGGCGTCAGTTAAGTGAGGAGTAGAGAGCGCGGAGGGGTCGTGACAGACAAGAGAAGAGGCAACACTTCATCATCATTGGAGTTCATTTGGTTATGCAAAGGACCTCTGACACTTTTGTCTTTAATTTGTGTTGGAAGAAGACCTGCCTTCATTCTTTTTTTTTTTTTTTTTTTTAGTTTTACGTGCAAAGTAGTAATCAGTGGGCGTCTCTTCTTGCACGGGCCCGCGAGAGAGGGAAAAAAAGGGGGAAAGGTGAGCAATCCGCACACGCCCTGCTGTTTCGTTTAGTGATTTGCAATATTTTTTTCGATGGGGGTTTTATTTCTTTTTTTCCCCCTTGTTTTATTTTTTAGGGTGGAATGTGAATGAGGGGCAAAATGGAGGTGGTAAATTCATACCCCACGATCATTCCGGGGCAGGAAGCGGCGGGAAAAGATGGCTGGAGGTTTTTGATGGAGGACGATGACTTGACGTGTCTGTACAAACATCTTGGATAATTCCTAATGAAGATTAATCGCTCAGATTGGGCCTGGCCACGTATCGCCATCCGCATCTTGACACCTGCAAATTATGCGTGCCAACATTGTGCACACACTCCCACTCTGGTTGCCCGTGGCAACGGTAGACCACCCACTCGTCTCTCCCGCAGGTGCCTCCTAATTTATGGATCCTTTAGCTTGCTAGGTGGGCAAGCAACGGCACAAGTAGCTACGAGCAACGGCAGCATCCGTGCGTCTTCTCACGCCAACCTTTTTCTCTCTCAGTCCAGCTAGCGTCCATTTCATTGAACTAATGCGGGCGCTTTACGAGCCAATAAAGGCCAGACACACTTTTGTTAGCATGGCTGCGACGCTTTAATGGGAGGCCACAGATTTCCAAGTGGATTGCACCGAGTGGCAGTGATGAACTGACCAGGTGCTTGTGATTCCCACCCCTGGTCACAGCTCAGCTCCGACATTTTTCCCTTTTCTTTTTTTAATTTTAAAGAAAAGAGGGGGGGATTGATTGCTTATTTTCTCCCCTCTCTCACGCTACCCGATTTGGGCGAGGGTCAGTCAAGGTCGATACTTGACCACACGTGACTGGGGCTCTTTTTTTCTAGGGTCGGCTGTGATTTGTTTATGGAAAATTGTGCCTAGAAGTGGCATTTCTGGGGCAAACGGCTGCTGTTTGCTGTTAAGAATGCCGAGACTCGTGGCTATTTAATAGGACGGAATAATTGATGGAAGAAAGGATATCCCGCGTGTTTTATGACTTCGGACGAGTGCGTGGCGCAACTTCCTCGTGGAAAGAGGAAAATAATGGAGTCTCAATTATAATAACTAGACCCAAGGCCAGTGCAGTGTGATCAGAAAATGCTGATGAGGTGGGAAATGTCCATCTCGTCATTGTTTCCAGCGCCAGAATGAGTTTCCGCTGCTTGGGCCAACTCCGGGAAATGATGGTAATGGACAAAAAAACTCGTTAAGTGAAATCGTCATCAGGCTTCGAACTTTTGTAAACAATAAATAAATTCTGGCGATTTTTTTTTCACCACCTGCAGCGTGATTATTTCGGCGAGTGACGTCATTGCACTTCTGAGTGAAGGTTTATCAGAATCAGATATATTTTCTTAAAATTACAGCCTTTCTAAAGCAAAAAGGGGTCAGGGCATGGACAACTATAGGCAAAGAACCGCCTATCGATTGAATCTCCGTTGGCCATCGATCAAATTGGTGATGGGGCGGAGACGGCCAACACGGTTTAAGCGAAAGATTTTTTTTCTATTATCATTACACACATATATTTATATTTTTAATTTTTTGATCGGTGAAGTTTTCTGGTGCCATGTTGATTCTAGAGCATTAAGCAATGATTAGCCTTGAACTACAATCACAGGTTGTTGTTTTTACTAGATCGAGTTTCAGTTGATCCCCTCTTTTTCAGAACGCTCACTCATTCACCTGTAATTATTTTTGAGTAAATACCTGTCAGGAAAAATTACTACGCGCCCATCAAGTAACGATGCCAGACGCTGTCAGGCCAAGGCCCACGCTAATTACGCGATCACCAATGACAGCATCAGATCAAAAGAATGCCAAAACTTAACGTGGATTCTCTTATCAAATTTTTTTTTTATTACACCGATTATTATTTTTAAGTAATCTCATTTCTCAATGACCTCACGACGATTATCATATTCAACTTCCCACTTTTATGCCTTCATGTGTGACGGGTGAAAAAATTGAAGGGTTCGTGAAGAAAAAAAAATGAAATAAAACATAAAAAAAAATTCCTGAAGTTTGTGTTTGGCGACATAAATAAACAGTAGGAGATGAATGTTTGAAATGTGATTTAAAAAAATAAAAAAAATTTGGAATTGATGGTTTGAAATGAGGAGTTGGTGATGGGTGGCTGATTTCCAATTCGAAAGGGAGGGAGATCCATTGTTCCTGTGGATGGGAAGGGGGAGTGGGGTGAGGAGAAAAGGGGAGTAGTCCGGCGACCATTTTCACAGCCAGATTACCAGAGACCCACCATGAAATGTGTCCGAAATAATAAAAAATGCAAATGGCTGGGCTTTTGTTGCACACCTGGGAGCAGACGCGAGGCTCGCCATATTTCACGCGGGATAATTTGCAGAGACGAAGTCTGCTGCCCACTGCCATTAAGACCTCGACCTATCAGCGCAAGAAAAGATGAGTTTAATGCCATTGTGGCAAAAGGGCTCAACCTCGTCCAGCCTCATCCACTAACCCAACTACTGTGCACCCTCCACACAGCCACACCACCCCCATTCCCCACTAACCCTAGAGGGAGTTAAAATTTATGATTTATGCTCACAAACCCGTCTCACAGAACATTCGGTCCGATTTTTTTTTTCAGTAAAGCTCAAAATTAAATCTTGTCGATGAGTCACTGGTCTTTCAACTTGTGTGGAGGCGGGGGGTCATTGGTCGAACCCCCGGGGGGAGGCGGGGACTAAGATGTGCCGGAAATGCGGAAGAGGATGTGAAGTAAAGCCACAAAGAAAATCATTCACCATTTTCAATTTTAATTTTTTTTGTATGTTTTGTGTGTGTGTGACTCGCACTGATAATTCGATACGATAGATGATTGAGAAAGTCAGCTTTTTTATTTATTATTTTATTTCATTTTTTTATTTGGCGTATTTATTAATTTTTTTGGTTTGGAGAGAAAGAGGAAAAAATGAAATTCCTTTTATTTTTTTTCTTTTCTTTTTTTTTCTTAAAAAATTGTTGTTGATTTCGTTACGTTGACACTGTCAGCAAGTTTTTTCGGCCTTTTTTCCTTTCTTTAAAGGTTCAACTACATTCTTTACGATCGAATTTGCCTCGTAAAATACGTCATGAGGCGTCAACAGGACACTCGGCATCTCTTTCGATGAGAGAATTTTCCTTTTTTTTTTCTTTTTTTTTCATGTGCTGACTCGTCATAAAGTGCAAAATGCGCAAATGACCACAGTCCCACCCGCGCTTAAATTACAGTGTGGACGCAAAAAAAGCTGAGTCGACACAATTTACAAAAGAGTAATAGAAAAAAAAGGAAGGGAATACAATTGCTGGAAAAAGGAAAAAAAAAAAAAAACAATAATATACTAAATTATAAAGTAAGACTAACGTATAAGTAAGATGGAATTTGCTTAGTTTCGTGTAATGCGGCGAAGCAAGCAGCTATTCAGGACAACATGCCAACATGTAGACAAATCATTAGAAATTTTCAAATGTTGAAGTAATATGTTATACATTAAGTCTTACGGTATTACAGTGCCGTATCACAAAAATAAGTTGTCAGGAATTTTAGCATATCTTAATGTTATTGATAATAACAAGATAATCCTTGTTTGTATGATTCCTGATATTTTTCTGTTAAAAAAATGACTTTTTAAGTTTTTGAATTAGTTGCAAAAAGTGTGACGCTTTCATCTGAAATCTGAAATTGAATTTCAACTATTTTTTTTTAAAAGTTGACTTTAAAAGATGATGCGAGTTTTTAAGGCGGTTGGCAGGCAGCCGATTTTTCTTTAAAGGGATTTAATAGAAATCAAAGAAAATTAAAAAACATTGTCTCTCCAACGTATAAAAAAAATTCTAATAATTTGCAATTTTTTGTTTCCTTATGCCACCTCATAACAGAAAATGATCAATACTCGCGTCGCCTTTCTTTGGACTTTTGGGACGTGTCTGAGACTCAGAGGCATTTGTGCGTTCTTCTGGGTGTCAATAGTCAATTTTTTAATTAGGGGAGTATAATTTGTGCCCGGAATTCCATTTCCTGGTGCTGAGGTCGCAAAAGTGTTTTTGTGTGTGGCAAAATAAACAGCTCGAAAAAGGGCAGTTTCCATTATGAGTGCGAGCAATTTCCTCCGCCATAGGGAAAAATGCCTCGTGGTCCCCAAGTTTCAATTTCTCGCAGAACAAAAGCAAGCAGGCAATCAAGGCCTCCAAGCTGCATCGAGTAATTACTTTCTCACAAGGACTCGAGATTCCTTCTTAACACACTGCTGGGAATTATTTTCTCCTCCTCCTTCATTGTACTAAACTAAAAAAAGTTTATATATAAAAGAAAAAATGTACGTTCGTTCTGTGTAATTTAACGAATCGTGGTGGTCTTTTGACATCATCAGCAATAGCCGCAGCATCTTTACTGCGTGCATCGTTCATTTGCTTTATAGAAGAAGTGGGCAGAAGCAAGACGATGGTAAGGGCGATCAACACAACGTTGGTCTCAAATGCTCATTAAGGAGAAAGAAGCCCGGTTTTAAAGCGACGAAGAAAACTGGACTTTACACGGTCGTCAAACGGGGATCAGGTGGAAACTCGAGTTTTGCAACGTCGTGTGAGAGTCTCTATATTTGTTCGGGATGTGGATGAAGGTGGGAAATGAAGAAAACATGACGAAGACAAGAAGCGCGTTTGTGTTGATTCGCTTGTTCCAATTTTTTCCCTCGGACTGGTCGTAAACAGTTTGGAAAAGCGAGGCGAAGGAGGAATGTTCATTGCGACTTCCATCAGAGGAATATTCACGAGGAAGAAAAGGAAGCTGCTCACTCCTCCCCCTTCCTTAGTAGCGGACCTAAATCACTGGTGGGTGTCTCGCCTTGATGGCAGCGACCCCTTCCGTTAGTCTGGCCGGATGCAAGTGTGCGCGGGCGCATGTGTGTATGGAAAAAGAGAGGGTGGTGTATGGGGGGGGGAAAAGAGAATAAGATGGGGTTGTGGTAGCGTGGCGCCATTTCCCATCCGACTGGCCAATGAAGGTGTCTTAGGCGACGCAGTTTGTCGCTCTCTATGGACACGGGAAAGACGCCCACTTGGCCAGTGAAAATGAGTTCGCACCAACAAGAAACATTAGATCCCCCACCTTAATGGCAACTTGGCCTCTCTTCGAATCGATACTTCGTCACTCCTCACTCCCTGATTTTTTTTTCCGCAGGGAGGGCTGTGGGTGTGGGGGCTGGTTTTTATTTCTAGCAATATGTGCGGTATTAAAGAAATTTTTCAGTGCGCGAGATAAGTTTGTACCGAATGAAAATGGAAAGTGCGTGTGACGTCACGGGAGAGGGGAGAGAAAGATGTATGGTGTCAAAAACGGCCTTTTGTTAAATTTTTTGAGAAAAACTCCTCTGCCTCTTCCCTCCTGCGCCGAGTGAGATCAGTCCTAGAAATGGGGGTAGGGGAGTGAGAGGGTGGGGTAAAAGTGCTCCCTCGTTTTGCACCGAACCCCTTATGAAAAGGGAGAGAGAGGGTGGGGCGTCAGGTAACTTGCGCTTGCTCGTAATAAAAAGAACCTTCTGGTCCGTGCGGGTGGGAACCTAACTGGCCAAGAATATTTTACTTTTTTTTGTGAAACGCTAAAGTGTTCCGACTAGCCGTGCCCTGGCTCGCCACCCCTTCCCCCCGTCATGCAGCTCTTTCGATTTCTCCCCCTCCCCCTTTTCCATATTATGGTGAGAAACGCCGGCGACTGAGCGACGACGGCTGGACTTGATGGATGGACGGCGGCCCGGGGTCAGCGTGCCATCGAGTCGCAAGACAGAGCCAAGAAAAAGCGCATTAAAAGAGGACGTGCGGTCAGTCGGCGAAAGCGGGGTTTGGTTCGATCATCTGCGCTCCGTCGCCGGCCAATTACAGGCGAATGGCCGAGTGTGTAAAGGGAATTTGTCGCCGCAAAACGCCAGTCCCGTTGCTGTAACGAGGCTGGCGCACCATTTGTAATGAAAGTAACTCACTCACTCACCAGTCTCAGCTCTCAAGGACACCGACTTGGAGTGACATCTGCAAATAAAGCAATGTCACTTTATTGCACAACAAATGTTTTGGGAAGGGTGGGTCAGTGGGGGAGCTGGACTTGTCTCTTCTGCAGGTCCCCTCCCTCATCATCCATCTCAACATTTTTCTTTTCTTTTTTTTTTCTTTAAATTCTTTAATTTTTTTCTTTTTCTTACGTAATGATTTATTATTTCTAAAATTAAAGTGAAATAAATTATTTACGTAATTCTCTTTTATGTAAAGCGGTCGACTGTGGACATTCGAAATGTTGGATGATGTTTGCCGGAGATTAAGTGGGGATGGAAAGGCGAGACGAAGGTTGAGATTTGTGAGCACTGACCACGGATCAAATTCCTCGTGAGGTTCCCATGCACGTGGTAAATGAATGAGCTGTCAGGTGAAATGGCTGACAATTGATGTTGCATTGACCGTGATGAATACACAGTGCCCAACTTCCTTCTCCCTTTTCTTTGTGCTTAACCCGTTCTACTCCACTGACCCAAAGAGACAGTTTTGCGCTTACTTGCTCTTTTTTTGTTTATACTTTTTCTTCTCATGTCTCATTTTTATTTTTTTTTATTTTTCTCATCTTTGCTCCCTTCTGGATTGATTGGTTGCGTCCTCCCGGATCCGCCATGAGCAGTGCCTTAATCCCGCCAGGTCATCGGACGAAACTGAGAGGGGAGAGAAAAAAAAATCAATATTAGAATAGTATAAATAAATTGAAGATGAGATGAGGAATCGCGTGACAATATCTACTCAGAAAAAAAACAAAAAAAAAAATCCAAAAAAAAAAAATTGATATTTTTTTCTTAGCCATTATATGGACATTAATTTGTCTAATTCGTTTGATCTTTTGCTCCTGTTTTCCCCCCTGTTTCTATATCAACAAAACAAACTTTATTTGACACTCCCCATCATCCACTTTAGCTTTGCTACTTTATCTATAAAAATTTTATTTATTTACTCCACATTTTTTTCCCTTATTTTCTTATTTTTTAAGTTTTAGGTATTTGAGTGAGTGCACAATCTTTGTGCCCCCGCCAGGTGAAGGAGGGGCAATGGCTGAAATTGAAAATTCGGAATTGGCATGCGATTTGTTTCTGTGCGTGGGTGGGTGAGTTGAGTAAGGACCCTCACTCCTAATTCCTTGCCTCGAGCTTTGATGGAAGAGGGTGCGTCTGTCTAGAGGCTTATATTTATACATATATATCTCTATATACGCCTTTTCTGCCTAGCAACTTTTCTTTTTCTCTTTCTTTTTCTTTTTCTCTCTCCTTTTTATCTTAAGGTTTTTTTTTGGCATGGGTCTAAGTGCCGCCTGAGGTTGGTCTCGTACTCAGTTGGTTCTTATTCGTTCCTGTCAGTCATTGGATGGAAATTTATATTGCTAAAGTTGGTTCCTCGTATTCTTTGGCAGGTCGTGTTTAAGGGCCTTCATTTTCTCCTCCTACTTGTCCTCGATTCGTAATTGCATTGCTCCGGCTTCGGACGCAAGTCGGATTAAGTAAAATCGAACTAATTTTACGTGTGTAATAATGCAAAAGTGGGTCTCGTATTGGTTTTGTCCGACTTCCCTTTCTCTCACTTTCGGGAGCCTTAAATCTGGCACCATTCAGGTGAAGACCCTTTTTTCATATTTTTGCTTCTATTCATCCTCGTGTCGGGAAGGAAGCCCCTCGAGTCGCCAAATATCGATTTTTCTGGTGTATGAAGGCAACGCGTGACCACTTGGATGAGACGTCTGTGACCATTAAACAAGTGGACAAATTTATGGACGTTCCAGCGTCTGAAATTAACATGGACTCGGTTATTACCAGAGAGAGAAAGAGCGTGTGCTCGGGGGTGTTGAATATTGGCGCAAGAAATGCGAGGCGACCGTGCAGTCACCAATGTTGATATCGAATATTTTGGAAATAACCGTTGAGAACAATTGCAGGGCCATAAATTTAAAAAATGGCGTCATTTACCTTGTAGACGAGAGCTATTTGTGGCAGCACGAGGCACAATCGTGACACGAGAGAACACCTCGTGGTGCGAGGGCTCCGATAAATTGGATTAAGAGCAGCTGCTCAAGAGACCCGCCATCCCTGCGAGGTGGTAAAAGTGGAATTGATTTGGCACACCTTCCACCTCAAGAATTAAGGGACTTGGCCAACGACGATGTAATTGAGGAGAGAAACCCAAAAGCAACTCCAAACTCGTGCCCTCCTCTGGTGATGGAAGAGCTGCCATCACAGCCACGAATGACGATTGGATTAATCTGATTTACGATCCATTTATAACCAACAAAGATTGACGATCTAACATTTTGCTTTTTATTTCATATTTCACTTGTTTCCTTTTTCCCCCATTTTTTTTTTCTTTTTATATTTTTGACGCAAAATAAATATGCTTTCTTAGGTGACCATTTATGAAATTGAAACTTTTTCTTCGGTTGCAATAGTAAAAAGCGCCGCCTGCTGCTCGATTTATTGGCTCATATTGAGAGATGCAAAAATGAAGAAAAAGGAAAAAATATTAAATAAAAGAAAAAAAAAGAAAAGAAAAGGAAAAGAAAAAATGGAAGAATATGCACAAGAGTTGTTCGAGTTGAAAACTGCCTCACTTCGCGCTCGGAGTCAATTAACACGCCTTTTTGTCGCCTGCCTCTGGTTACTTAACACGTTTCTTAATTCATGAAAATGGATCCGAAATGCGTTTTTCGTCTCCCTCGAGGCCCGCGCCGTCTTCCCGGCCACCTCCCCATCCATTCCTGCATCTTTGCCGCTCCCTTGCGGGCATATGTCGTTGCATCACGTCCAAATGCTTTCCTCGTGGAATGCAAATCCTCATAAGTTATTCAGGAGCGCATAGCTGATTGGCGCTGACGCCAGCCCCGTCACCAGCGACCAATGAGCTCGCAGCAATGGATGGTCAGCGTCCAATCCCAGGCTTAAAAGATTCGGCGCTCCATTTTGTTTATCTCTTACACTCAGCCTTTTAATTGGCTCCTAATTACATTAACAACCGCATCGTTTGCGAAGATTTTTCCATTCGTCGTGCAATCTCGACTCGAAGCGAGTTTTCATCGAGTTTTCTATCGACTTGAAAATAATTTTATAGAAAGATAAAAATTAATTAAAAAGATGACGTGATTGATTTTTATTAATTAATTAGAAATAATCTCGTGATGTGACCACGAGTGTTTATTAAGGGCTCGTAAACGGGGGCTAATCGTAGCGTGTGCTCGTCCTGATACTTAATCATTACTCGTGTTGGGCAACCAATTTTGTGACCAGCTGACCGCCATTGCCAGCACAAAGCGATGACTGAGGAGTGTGGAGGGATGTTGAGTGTTCTCTCTATTGAAGCGACTCAAAGTGGCAACGACCAATTGCCATCCTCATCAAAGTGCGCGACAGGAAAGACCACCTTTCTTCTTCAACATGAGAAGATGATGGCAGTCTAGTTCTTCACCAAACAAATCATTTCTCTGCATTTTTTTCTTTTCTTTTCTTTTCTTTTCTTTGGTTTTCAAGACTTGAGTTGTACATTTTTTTTGTCTCGTAATCACTGAAAACACATTTGGTTGCATTAGCGCGATGCGTGTTTTGAATTTGTTTCCCACTCTGACAATTTGAAGTAAAGTACCAAAAATAATGGCCACTAGCCATTGATTTGGGGGCCACAAAAGGTGACAAGAGGCAACTGATTGGGCGTAATAAAACGGACGAGGGATAAATCAAGCGAGTGAAGTCCACCTGTCGCCATGGAAACAAAAATAAGAATAATAAAGAATGGCACTTTTAGAGCATCAAGTGCTCGTGTAGTCGTGTTTATATTTTTTTGCCTCTTTTTTTTTTCTTTCGAGGGGTGAGGAGCGTTTATGAGGAACCAAGTTGTTTGCCTCAATGAATTCCAATGGAGAACTCGACATAACCCTTGCAGCACGCGTGAAACATGGTGGGTGGATTATTCGTGGCAAACGCCGTGTCACGGAGCCCCCTCGGTCTGACAATAGCTCGCAAACTGGTTGTCAGACTCAAAGGGGT
This sequence comes from Geophilus truncorum, assembly GCA_034695745.1. Lineage (NCBI taxonomy): Eukaryota > Metazoa > Arthropoda > Chilopoda > Geophilomorpha > Geophilidae > Geophilus > Geophilus truncorum. The sequence goes on along the minus strand of JAQFZP010000051.1, from coordinate 27,570 downwards.
GAACGTTGCGCTTCACAATGGACGCCAACAATCGACTTTGATCGGAGCCGCAACCAAAAGGTCGAAGAAAAGATATTTAAAAAAAAAAATACCGTAAAAAAATACGGTAAGCACGCGCCGGACGTGTAATCTTGGCGGAGTCACGGGGAAGGAAAGGGGTGACGGAGAGGGGACGTGGAAGAAAAAAAAGTGGATGTGGCAAAGGATTTCTGTAGTGGTGATTGCACGGTATTTATGAAGTGAACCGGCACCTCTAGGGGACGCATTGAAAATAGAAAATGTCTTAGGAAAATATAATCTAAGAAAATCTGCAAGCAGTTTAGGCACAAGTGCATTTGTGAAAACGAGGCTCATCAAGACCCACCAGGGGCATCCACAGGAAACTGCTCACAATCGAGCAGAAAAGCGGGATAAAATAGGGGGAAAATGGAAGAAAAAAGTTTTGTAACTGTGAAGGGATGTTGTTTCCATGGTAACGCGAAGCGGCCAGGTACGGGATGATCCATTTCATCTCGTGCCAAGAAGATAACCTGAGGGGGACGAGTGTCTTGGATGGAGTACAGTGGTGGAAGGAAGACGTTGCGCACGAGCCACGTGCAGTTGCTGTAGGTAGCGCCGACTGCCTGCTGATGAGCTCCCTCGAACGGTGGTCGTTTGATAAATGAGTTCCATCATCCGAGCTGCCAGGGGCCAACGAAGGGTCAGTCAAGTCCTCCGTAAGCTAATCAGCGATTCATGAGATTGGGACCCCCGAAGTCTCAAGCGGGAGAAAGATGGGAGACGCGCGTCCCACGCATTAAAAAAGAAAAAAAATTACTACTGTCGCTTGGGAAGCAAAGAAAAAAAATTGTTGTTTTTTTTTCTATGCTTTGAGACACACGTCAAAAGGGTTGCGAGATAAGGGAGGAGGGTTTAGACGCCACAAACAAACCTCGCGAAGGCAATCGGGGGTAGTAAAAGGGTTGATCAACAAAATGATCCTTTGTTGACTGTTTTTTTTTTCAGTTGTATACGTGTCGTTCAAGGGGAGAAGGTTTCCCCTTCGGCTAAGATGAATGGTATTTTGGAGCCCAAAGAGTTAGGGTGTCGCTCGTCGCCACTAATTACCCGCTCCTTGTGCTCCGGGATGCAAATGAGACGTGTGTCCCCTCAAAAACAGGTGGTGGACTAATAATGTCTTAGGAGTCGACGATTAATGAAGTAAAAAGAAGAGATAATTGGCTGGGTGGGAGAGTAACCCTTTAAACACGCGCGAACGCATTTAAAAAGGAGAATGGTCGTGTGTGTTTGGGGTGTCGTTCCCCTTCAAGTCGCTTGCATGGAGGCAGTGGCGCAAAGCAATCTAGTGGACGCCCGAGTTCCAATTAAAAGCTGGTTACCGCGTCTAGCGGAATTGGCCCAGACCGAGGGCTCAAAATGTTTACATTTAATTGGGCAAAATGCTCGGAATTAGATGGCAAACGTGCGAGTGATTCTAAATGAATGCCCCAAACGGTGACGAAAGCGAGCGTCCATTAATATCGCCACCAACAGCCAAATAAAATGTGGCTGCACATATTATTTTTAATAAACCACTCCTCAGCGGGACGTTGGCCCGCGTTATGATGGCCAAGGTCGTCCATCTTGATCGTTGTCAATGAATGGAGTGACCGTTAATAAGTCGCAGTGAGGCTGCCAGTGCGTTTTTTCTTCATTAATTACCAGTCAGTCGTTTTAGTTTCTAATTTTGAGCGACGCCTGCTGAGAGGCAAGAAATTTAGTTTGTTTAGGGGGAAATTAGATGGTTTCATAATAATAAAAAAATACTGTACGGAATATACATATACGATACATAAAAAAGTAATGAAATGTAATATAAAGTAAAGTCAAATTAAATCTCTGCTGAAAAATACTTGTAAAAAGAAAATTCAATTACAGTATTTTTTGCAAATATCTCCTTGTGGAATAATTCAGAATACCGTACTTTAAATTTCTTAGCTGAAGTTGTAACATTCAGTACACATAAAGGGCAAAAAGTATATCAAAATTATTTTTTATAAAAAATTTACATTCCGTCTAGAAACTAAGAATTATTTTTATCCAATAACACTAGTTTTAACCAACTAATAGATGACTTAACTTTATTTATTAGTTTATTACTAAAAATAATATGACGTGAGAAAACTTCTTCATTTCACCGAAATCACAAATATTGTGTTTATTGCCACTTTTGCTATCGGTTATGGTTACATACATTAGCGACGCTTTAATATCGCCTTTAATCTGAAATTATAACTAAGCACCTTTCGGTAAACAATAACCGACGTTTACACGGTCATAATATTTTGACATTTAAACAACAGGTTTCCATAACGACAATTATTTGAGAGCTGTTTACTATGTAAACCTAAGTCGATTTACTCAGGAACAAACTTTGCTTGAATTGTTTCAACGATTGATGCTGCTGTAGATTGATTTCTAAATTATAGATGTATGTGAATTTGATATTTGCTTTTAATTTTTCTTTTTCTGGTGCTTTAATTGCTATCGAAAATGAAATAACGTTTGCTTTAAGTAGAACGTATAGCTATGGAGGAGAAACGTGGGACCATAAATAACTTTTAATAATTTGATCTCCATCAGTTGCTATGGAAGCGTGTTGATGGAGTTGTAATCAAAGCCCAGTTGAAGTGCGCAGATCAGGTGGCCTCACTCAAGATGACGATAAACAATTTCATTTGGTCCAGTCGTGCGTTGTCATAGTAACCGAGTGTCCGACGGATGTCCGTCATTTGAATTTGAAGCTTCAATTGAGTCAAAGATCGATTGGTTATTCAGTCAAAATGGCCGTTCATACACTAAGTTCGTGACTGTCAAACCAAAACATACTTAAAAAGTGAATATAAAAAAATAAAAAATTTATTAGAGACAAAAAATAATAATGGTAACATCTGACATATCTCAATTTTGCCAGTGTCACATCAACAACAAAAAAAAAAGGAAAATAAGTGGCTAGCAATAGCAGAGAAGGCGGTAAGCGAGTGGACAGGTGATCGAAGTGGCGTCGGATAAGTGCGTGCGCACCGATGAAGGAGAAGTGATGCATCCATTTCCATGTAGCGCTCGCTGCCTTATCAGGGCCAGGAAGTATCCATTATGCATCACGCTCACTTCGACAACGCTCTCTTTTTGCTGGTCTTCCACGCTAAAACTTAAATTGGGGTGGATGCAGTTTTTTTTTTTTCTTTCTTTTTTTTTTACTTCTCTCAATCGTAATTATGCGATTCTCGATACGACTTGCCCATTTTCTCCTCATACTTTCAAGAAGAGGGGACCGAGTTCTAATGAAGAAATTCTCCCTCAGCATGCTTCGTCTGATAATCGGACTTGCATATAACATAGAGACCTACAGACAGTCACAGGCGGCCTTATCTATGCATTAGGGCTGGTTGTAAATGAAACTCGACGCTCGATAGCGAAACTTGGTCGCAATCTGATGGGTTGAAAAAAGAAGCTGCAAGATGTCCGGTTTCGGCGCAAATGTGCCTCAGGCCAGACACTAGCTTGTGACCCAATCTGAAGCGGAGGAAACCAGATTAAGGCTGTGCAAATTTACACCAATTGAATTGTCCAGCTCCCGTACACTCTTTCGTTGGATTTTTTTCTCTTTTTCCCCCCTTTTTGCCTTGTATTCTCTCGACTCGATTCGCAAGAAAGCGAATAAACAACAAGGTCGAGACGCCATGCACGTAATTGTGTGTCAAGCAAATTGCTCGGTGTGAGAAGACGAATAATTGAAGCGTGTTGCTTAATATGTTATTATCCAGGCGTGGAGAAATATTCAAATGCAATTTGGATTCCCCACGGGAAAGAGAAAAAGGAAACAGAAGCAAAAGTTCAATGCAGGAATGTCGCTCTATTGGCAAGAGGGAATTGATAACAAAAACAGGATTCGAAAACAAATGAGCTCATATTGTGAGAGAATAGAAGAAACTAAAAAGAGTAAAATAAAACACGGAACCGGATCAATGGCGTACGTACTAGCAAACGGAATACAATACGACACAATAGTGCACTTGGGCAAGCAAGGGCGAGTTTTCGCTCCCCTTGTTAGTCCGCAACGGATTTCCGTATTAATAAAAATTGACCGAGACAAATAAAGGAGACTCTCGAAAGAGGGCGCAGGGGTCAGCTTCCGTCTACCTTCTTACGAATTCAATTAAAATTTATTAAATTTGCATTTTTCTTAAAATTTCTTTTAATAATTCTCGGGGACGTTTTAGAGCCAGTGTGGTGTGGTATACCAACTTTGGGGAGCGATGAGGGTCACATTTTTTTTGTGGTCATTTTTCTTATTCCCAAGTTTAATTTTCCGCTTTCTCGTTCTGAGACAAGACCATGTGGTGAGATTTATGCTCATCTTAATCTGGTTGGTCTGGTGACTGCAAGAAGGAGTAGGGGGGTTGGGAGAAGGGTGTCGTCCAGTCTGTGTCTCGTTGGTTCCTTCTGGCATTTGGCCAGCTTCTTAAGAGTGGATCTTACACGTTCACTTAGGAGCCACTTGTTAGACTGGAAAAGTAAGTCTGCTTGTCCGACGCTTAATTGACCTCGATCGATGGAAGCGGGACGGTCGTGAATCGAGAGGGAGTGAGGAGGGTGGAGTCGGTGGCGTTCCGTTCCGTTCCGTTTTGTCTGGATGCGAGCGATGCAGGTGCGAGTGGGCAAAACTCCTCCCCTCTCAGTCTCAGCTCAACTCGACGTCGTCCTGCAGTGGGAAGAAGAAGTTTTCTAACCGAGTCATGGATTCCTGGACGTGGGTCGAATTCATGATGGCCGTGTCACGACGTGTGCATAGCGGGTGGTCGAGAGCACGGACGACGCCTTGTAACGTCGCTAATTACTATCATGTAGCCTGCGAGACGCATGCGTATAAATAAAAAAAATATTACTTTCTTTGCATTCAATGAGTCATGGCCGTGGAATGCGAAGATGCGGGCACTTGGTTTTAATGAATAATTTTTTGTAGCGTTTTGCATTAATTAAAAGTTACATGCGAAGGCGAGAGAGTAAAAGGTTTTCTTGTTGTTGTAGAAATGAAAGAATTTTAAATCTCTTCACCGTCGTCTCACCCCCCCCCCCGCCACCGCCCGACATCACGCCGCCCCTTCTCTTTCTCTTCGTGACCATTGAATAGCATGATAAAAGTAAACGTCTGCTGGGTTCTCCTTCTTGTTCCTCCTGCTGCTTGCAAGAAGGAGAGAGGGAGGTGGGTGGGGAGGGGGATTAAGGCCACGGGATTCCCACAATGCATTTTCGGGAAGCTTCTGACCGATGACAAAGAAAAATGTGTGTGCGAGAATTTTTTTTTATTCACTGTCACGACTGAGCATCAGCCCTTGTGCCGTCGACTGTGGCCTCGATATCACGAAGGGACAACACAAACCGGCCTCATTTGTTTCATTACGAAATGAAAAGGAAAAAAAAGTAATAGAAAAAAAGAAAATAATAATTTATATTTATTTAGCTTTTTGTTTGTTTCGGGGTTTTGTTAAGTTGGTTTTTACTGCATTTCGTTTCGACCTTCGCTCTCTTTTGTCTCTGGGCCGTGCCCACGAATGGCTGTGGCTAATCTCTTAGAATTGCGGGTGTGAGCAGCCGAGCATTATGGCGGGAAACAAAGGGGAGTAAATTTATTGTATTTGTTGTATCAGACAAATTACAGGAAACAAATAGTTTGAATGAGTCTGCTTTGGAATTTATTCGTCCACCCAGCGCGAGCACCACCCAAACATAAAATCTCTCCGCCCTTCCCGATGCCATTGTGCAGATGGTCGGACGGGACAATGCTCCTTGCTCGGTGGAAAAAAAAGGCCGACAACCCTTTGTGTCCCTTTTTGCCATGTAAATTTTCCCCGTTCGCGGAAGTTGACCACTGAAAATCTAATTCTATTCGAATCGTGACGAGTGACTACATTTGTGCCACCCCTCGCCACCCCTGGTTGCCTCTCCTCGGACGACGACAACACCGCCCCTTGTACAAGTGCATGTTGGGTGTAATGGCGAAGCATTTACACCTTATTTTGCGGGTCAAGTCGAGTTGACAGTTGAGAGAAGACACCCTTTCCTGTAGCCATAAATTACGCCAGCCCAGTTTAATTACTATTTGCTGATGAAGGGCACCTCCCGCGACCAAGGCTCACGCACCTGGGCTGCATACTAAGCAGTTGGCCCCAGGTGCACAACCGACGCTGACTGCAGAGCAGCCCATTTCACACTTGTTGGGTGCGAGCCAACATATTAATTATCAGCTTGTTTGCATCGGCGGATAATAAACAACGGCGAGTTGCGAGTCGGCCATTCAAATTTCATCCGGATGAAATTTGTGCACATCCTCATTGATTTTCTTAGGGGTCACTTGGGGAGCTGCCAGAATATGAAAAGGTGGGGAGGGCTGCAAAAATATATAATTTTTTTTTTTTTTGCTTTTCTCCCTTGCTTTACTTTACTCTGATCGTGCGCCCTGCCGCTTTAGTTTTTCTTTTGGCAGTGAGCGAGAGAACTCGGTGGAGTGTGTGTTCTTTTTATGGTGCTCGTGGGTCTCCCCTCCGCCCCCTTCCACCTCGACTGCTTGGTTTATGGCAAAGGGTCATTGCGGCCCATCCTCCGATGGGGGCGCCCTATTTTGAATACGGCACCAATGAAAAATCCCGTGCAAATCACTCGGCTTGGGCTTGGGCTTGGGCTGCTGGCCTTCATTAATCATTCAGCTTGTGTAATTTCTCGGACGGGCAATTCAGAAGAAGAAAAAAGGCGAAGGGAGGGAGAAAAAACGACACCGTTTTTCCCTGCTGAATGTTGGTGCCGCTATGATTCAGTGATCGATAGGCACCACTTTTCCCATGTAGCGTTATGTGTTCGTGTATGAACGAATTCACTGTGCGCTTCATTTTTCCTCTTTTACATTAACGCGTGAAAAATTAGAATATTAATTGAGGAATAAACAATTAAATTGCCGGATGAGCGCCGTGGTATTTGTATTTTAATGCGCCGATGGTTTTAGGAAGGAGGAAAAATAATAAAAATAATAAAATTAGAAGAGAGAGAGAGAGAGCGAGAGAGGGTACTTTTTTTCCGCCATCTTATTTTTTTTTTGTTTGGAGCCATTAATTTCCTGGCAATTATGTTGAGCACGTGCATTTGGACGGCAACAATGGCGCTGAAGGGACGCGGGCGGATTCCAGAGTCCAATGCGCATTGGGGCGGTAATTAATCATCGAGGGAAGAATGGAATGTGGAAGCCCCCATTGCAACGCCACACACAAACTCCATCCACCGTACATCACCTGAGACGCAGACAGGAGCATAAAGGGGTTTGAAACAATTGGTTTCGCTCAGGAATTATTTGAGCTCAAGCAGAAGAAGAGGAATGATTAAGAGTCGTCGCGCAGCAGTGAAAAGCACACGTTTTCCTTTTATTATTTGCTTTAAAACTCGATGAGAGTCGAAGGAAAGTGTGGAGAAAGGAAGAAAAGCTGCTTGTTGCAGCCCCACGTGAGCTTTGCTAACTTCATCGCACTTTATGACCTACTGCGAATGAATTATGGTCGTGGTGTGGAAAGGGTTAATCAGGTATTCAATAGCAGCTCAGGCATCGTCCCCCTGCTAAACTGTTTGCGGGGATCAACCACAAGGTGGCACTCGATCGCGCTTCCTTCCCTCTTATGGGACTCACCTTGGCCTCGCGAAAAGGGGTAAGGGGCTCAAAGGATTTAAGAAGCGAGATCCGAGCCCGAGCTGCTGCGAGTCGAAACTTGTTGAAAAGAATAGTGAGGAATTTGTCGAGAGGGTGAACGCTACCATAACAGCAAAAGCCTGCGGGGTTGACCGATTCGCCTCTAATTGGACAATCGAGCCAAGAATGCGCCTCAAAGAATTCTAATCACTCACGGACCCAGTTGCTGGTTTTTAGTCTAGAAAGAGAGAGAGAGCAAATTACTCTCGACCCAAGTGCGGTTTTGTGTCTTTTGCAGATAAACAACAGCCAACGCTAATCACACAAAAATGTGGCAACCAACACGAACCAAAGTGTTTGTCTCAAACGTTCACAGATGGCTCTCTTTGGTTGCCGTGTTTTCTTTAAGTCGTCGCTGCTTCCATCTTCCAACAACTGATAAAACAGTTAATTAGTAAAGAAGATGGCGGCATTTCACCACCCATCTATGGTTGATGACTTCGCCGCATGAGGTCGGCTACAGGGGCAAGAGGAACTCGAGGTGCCACTCTCCGCCCACTTCTTACTCGCAGACCCCCCATCGACCTCGAACCGAGATTCGGACAAATATTTTTTCAGGTGTGTTAATTGGAAAATAAAAAAAAATTCTCGTTTGGTTTAATTAGTGGGAGTGAAGGTTTTTTCAGGTTTGTTGCATATAATTCCTCATCTTAGCCCGGATGATGGTTTGTTTATAAATGCTCGAGAGTTTATATTCATAATTATATACCGCACAGTGCCACTTAACCCTGGCCTTTTGTCCATAAAACATGCAGCGAGGGAACCTTGAACGAGGTGCACCACCCGCTGTCAGCTGTCTTAGCAGAATCTCTTGGCACTTCCCAACTGGAAACAAATACTGAGACGAGGAACAAAAAAGTGTAAATTAAACCCACAAGGGGATAAAAAATTGAAATAGAAATTTAAAAAAAAAAAAAAATATTATTACAAAAAGTGAAGTTGGTTATGATTAGATTACACCCGATTCCGTTTCCTCGTAATCACTGACGACACGAATCTAATTGAACACTCCACCCAAGCAAGGCATTACTTGCGTGATTTATATTGGCCGCTAGCTAAAGGGTCACTGAATCTCAAACCTGTCAGGTGGGGTGCGAGAGCATACACACACACGGATGGAAGAGGTGTCTTGAGGAGAGAAAAAGAGAAAGATAGAGAAAAAAAATGGCAGCTTAAGTACTGCACCTGGCTGGCGATCGTCCCACCCACGCAGTTCAACTTCCTTTGTGCAAACTAGGGGTGTGAACTTCATAGTAAAGATTTCCAAATATCGTATTCATGAGGTAAATAAAACAGAAATAACGGAACTCGTTAGTCTCCAATAGTATACTCTGGCAATAATGTTTATTCGTATCTGTTAAAGTACCGGTACCGTATGTAACTGTATACTTTGAATTCACATACCTGGGTTTTTTTTGGCATTTTGATAACTTAAAAAACTCCAAGACTGACCTATTCATCCTGGAATTCACTTTACTGTTGGTCCTTGTGTCACAATTAAAGTAGTCCAACTAGTTTTATAAAAGTTATCAAACACGCCTAGTTTGTCCTTGAACCTATACCTAATCTCGGGTGTTTAAAGGATCATTGGAAACGGATGTGATGAAGAAGAAGGGAGTGGTCATGAAAATTGTAATTTTAGCGACCAAATGTTGAAGTTGTAAAGAAAAAATAAGTTTGAATCTGATTGATCCCGGCGGATTTTTTTACTCATTATCAGGAAAAATCGAGTCGAGTGAAGCGACCAGTCATGCTAGAAGATTAAAGGTTAAAAAAATAAAAAGTGAAAAACACAAAATCTCCTGTGGGTTTTACTTGCAGAGTCATTGGCCCTTAGGCTGAAAATTAAAAACACCCACGTGAAAAAAATTAAAATGGAAGCTGCGAATATCGATCTGCATGTTTTTTGTTTACATGCAGCCAGTCGAATCGGTGGTGGACGAAACTAATTATAGGAAAGAAGGTCCCTTCTGGGGGGAGTGGAAATAGGCTTAACTCTATTTTTAGTGCATGTCGGGGTGAGTTGTCCATCAACACGCCAAGTGGATTGAGAAAAGAAAAAGGGGAGACGAGATGAGTTTTCTTTTTTTTTCTTATTGTGTCGAGTGGGCACTCGAGTATGTTTTGCCAAGTTTAGATTGGAAAAAGTATTCCGATGGGTGGACTGAGCCTCTTTTTGCGAAGGCTATTTCATTTCATGCGCCCTGACTCTGAATTCTTCCTCATCTGTCCATCGGAGATGCATGGCTTTGATGAAACCGAGGCAAGCGTTGGAGGTTGGGTGAATCGAGGGCCGAGGGAGTGTCGAGGGTGGTGTGGGGGAACGAACGGTGGCCGCTATCTGCGTAATTCCGCTCAATCCATCTCCTGCCAATAATCGGCCCTGTGCACGAGCCGCCCCCTCCCACCTCACTCGCTGCGTCCACTTGAACGGGCCAGCACAAACACGGCGCCTCGAATTCATTCCACAAACTTCAATCTCCAATTCCCGCGCCCGTCTGCCAACTTGGCCTCAATCTGCTGACGCTGTCACCTCAGCATCGAGAAAAGAGAAAGTGTATTCTTTGAAAAACTCTTCTTTGCGCCCTGCCACCCCCGCCCCCTTCCCAACCCTACTTCAACTCCACACTCGACCAAACACCGCCTTTGAATCTCCGACAAAAAAAAAGTTTTATTTTTTTTCCCATTTTTTTTCGGCTCTCTTTGTTTCTTTTCACGGTGTCCCCCTCATCAATCTCTGCAGGTGTGGAGAGGCCCCACGAGAGGTCTTGTTGTTCTACTGGTGGACCCCATCTAATTCAATTGAGAGCAAAAACTCGGCTCTTCAACCCTTGATCTTAGTCTTAACTGCCTTCAAATGGCTGCGCCCACTTCACCCCTGGTCAGCCATTGAGCCCGCTGGTCCCACAATGGCTTGCCTGATATTCATGGCGGTGGACACGTCATTTATCTTGGCTTATCGCCTGTGCCACGCTTCATCACAATTAAATACCCACTCCCTATCTCTCACCTCTCTACCTTCGTCCATTACCAACTCGGTTTGTCCACCATCAGCTGAGAATGCCGGGAATTATTTTATTCTCGTGTCTCTTTACTCTTTGTCGCACAACTTTTTTTTTGTCTGCTTTTTGGTCGCCCATTTCATGTTGCCCAGTTCCTCCCATTTCGTTGCTGGACCCTCACATTCATTTGTTTGCAGTTGCATCGAGTTACTGTTCAAACATTGCCCTGACAACGTGTTCGATATTTCTTTTATTCAACACCAAAAGATTTTTTTTTTTTTTAATTTTTTTTTTTTTTTTATTTTTTACTGATTAGATGAGTAATTTCAATGAATGTAAGGTTGCGAGCTGTCAAAGTTGCACAATTCTCATCACGTGAAACAGATTTATCTGGTAATAGCATAAATTATTCACTCGTGCAATTTGCTTTTACCGTATCAACAGCTTTTCCGCTCCCTTCTGTCACTCGCTGTTTATTTGAATTTTTTATTTATTTTTTTTTTTTACAACTTTTTTCTCACGTGTGTCTGTCCACTAACTTTATATTTGTTTCCATTACCCCGTGAGCCATGCGTGTCGCTAAATTTGGCTGTGGGGTGTTTGTTTGAATATTAAATGCTTACCGGTATATTTAATTTTTTCTTGGAACAATACCGAAAAAATAATAAGAAAAAAAAATTTTAATGTAGAGTTAGAAATTTTAAATTATAATTTTTTTTTCTTATTTAAAAAAAGGAATAAACAGAGTTAATGTAATGGAAAATGAGAGATGAGATGAATCCACACGAAAATGAATGTTGAATAAGTTGTAAATTCAAGGTTTCTGATTTGTCTAATTTAAAAATTTCATTAATTTGATGCATAAATTGATATTTTTGATTTTTTTTTTTTTTTTTTTAATAAAAATAAAATAATTTTTTTTTATTCCACGTTAAATATTTTCACAAAGATACTTTCAATTTTAAACATTGTTTGGAATGACGGAAGAAATGTATATTTGTGTAGGTTGTTATAGTGGAATACACTTAGATGTGATGTTTGAAAGTGACTTGCCATTTTGCGAAAATCTTCCACTTTATGAGATGTAGGGTCGGAAGATAAAAGATTCGCAATCAAGTGAAGGCATGTTTTTAGGAATATTACGACTTTTTTTTTTTTTTCTCTTCTTCTTTTTTTTTTTTTTTTTATACTTCTATCTCTTTCTTTCCTATCGCTCTTGTCTTATTCCTTTCTCAGCCCGGAGCGGATCATTTCATAGCGAGGGATCCGCGAACAAAGCCCACAATTAAGTCGGCTTCGGCGTCCATCTCAGTCTGGACACAATTAAAATTAGATTTCAAAGTCCAGATGGACCACACCATGCAGTGTCTAATTATTTGCCGGGGCTTAATGACGGGTGAGAGTGGCCTCACCCATTGCTAGGACGCTTCAATTATGAGGCGCCTGAAATTACAGTCTGCAAAACACTAAAAACAACCAGTCTTAGCTCGGCTCAGCTCGAAACGTTCATTAAATACGTTTCTTGGTCGAAAAATGGTTTTTATTCCTTTGTACTCGACGCGTACGTGGTGTGGCTGCTGGAGTATTTAAATACCAGTGACGAATCAAGGCAAATGTTGACATTGATTATTTTACGGCTCGTGTTTATGTTGACGGTTGTCAACGAATGACTCTCAACGAACGATTCAGGCAATTTATTAATTTCATTTTTTTTTATTTCTTACTTTTTGCAAAAAATAGCCGAGTCTCTCGACTTTTGAGAACCGCCTTTTGCCTGTAGGAAATGAGAAAAAAAATTGTTGTGTCACTTTTAAAAATTTAAATAACCGGCATTTGACGATGTTTGCCCGCTATCAAACATGAGAAGCAAAAAAAATAGAAGAAATTTCATTTAAGCGAAACATACGCAAAGGGTGAATTGATTTTCAGAGCTAATGCATAAACAGGAGCTGTGCATGTGTGCGAGCTGACCAAGCGAGCAGACGATTAAATTGTAAATCATGGACGAAAATGCGACTTGACCGGTCATAATTGATAGCCATTTGAATGAAGACGCATAGGCCAGGGTCAGAGAGCAAGTTTGCGAGCAGCAATCCTTTAGACCCCCATTTTGAATGTCAACGATCAATTACGTACGACATGCAACGAGATTTACAAGTGGCGTCCTCACAAGACACTTAACCTAATTGTTTTTGTCTCTGCAAAACACGATTTTTTTCATTTTTTTTTTTTTTTTTCATTTTAGTGCTAGTTTTTAAGCGAACGACAGTGTTAGTAGTGCTTTTCATTAGCGAGATAGACCTATTTAATTACTTATCAGATGTTTCCAAATGAAAAACATTGCTTTAATACGTTGCTATGCAATTATTATAGGCTTTCTTCATCAATACTTAAATGCGGAATTTTTGTTTAGTCGTTTGCGTTTCTTAGCGAGAGCCGCGAATCGAGTTGTTTGTGGGAATCGGATCGGTTTTGATGAGCCAAAGGTGAAAAGGTGAACGATGAATAAGGATGAATCGGGGTACAAAGGCTTAACAAGCTGCGTGCTGTATAGTCTCTTGGCTAATCAAAGAGCGCGGCCCCTCGAGCGCCATGAGAAGACTAAGTTAATATGAAAATCAAATTTGAGAGTTCCATGATTGGACACGAATTAGTCTTCGTACGTTTACACGATGGCTAACCACAAGCTTTCTCGGTGGCGTGTCGCTTACATGGAAATGAAGATTGACTTTTTTTTTTCTTTTTTTTTTCCGTGCTCGCTTTTGGATTAAGAAAATATAAGGCGAGCGTGATGAATTAAAGATATTCTTTTGTAACACTGCTATTAAATAGCAGGTTAGGGCTAGGTTAGAAGCATAATTAGGCTGCGCAAAACACACTTTTAACTGGTGTTTGGTTTCCATGGAAAAAAAGTTGTTCAAAGAATAAGAGGGGAGATTGGGAAAAACATGTTATTAGAATGGTTTTAAAACACTTTTTGAATATTCAGCTTAAAATACAACTCCTGCTTTCTCATACATTTTCTAGTGATAAGGATGAATTATTTTCTTGTCTATATCCACACACCCCCAAACACTAGAATTTTTTTTTTCTTTTTGTTTTTAAATCAATGGAAAATGGTGAGTGTCCTGTAATTTAAGAAAAATATTGGCTGGCTGAGAAGGTAAGTTTGCTCCTCACAATGGTTTGTAAACGAAACAAATGTTGTAGGTAAATATTAATTCATCTGTGACAGCCAATCAATCATCTTGCTGTTCAAACAGAAGCTATAAGACTATGCGCCATTGCTTGCCTCCTCGGACAGAGGGAATTAGCAACAACATGTCAACAACAGTTGCTATAAACTCAACAGAAAAAAAATATTAGTCCAGCTCAGTTAAACTGGTCGATAATAAACATTACTTTTGTATCACTCACTCTATTGATGAAAATGATCATTAAATTCATCAGAAAAAACGGGAATAAAAAAAAAATGAAAAGGAGAGTGGAAAAAAACTGTCTCTAGAATAAATTGCATTTATCATTCAATAGCAGCAAATTGTGGTCGTGTTTGGAGTAAGATTTTTAAAAAAATAAAATAATAAAAAAAAAAAAAAAAAAAAAGTAAAAGAAATGAAAAAAAAAAAAATCTTGTTTTTATTTTCACATTTTGTAATGGATACTTGTGTTTTGTTTATGTATCCACTTTTCACTAATTTTTTTTCTGTGGGCAGTTGGCACAGTTGTGATTTGAATAATTGAATAATTATGACCGAGGGGACTTACAACGAGTGTAGAGTGGTCGACATCCCCCCTTGGGCCATCCATCCTGACATCCGGGTACCGTAAAGAAAAAGCGGCCTCTTCAAGGTCAGTGCCATTGTCTCGAATCGACTGGCCTCATATCGAAGGGGTAATATCCATCCGAATGTTTGCTGGTCGGCTGTGGAGGGGTGGAGTGGGGCTGAGACGACGACGATGCTAATGTCGGATGGGGATAGCGCTTCTTTGTTGGTCCGTGAGCTGTCAGCCGAACAAGACCGCGTCCACATTTTTATGCTCGTAGGTCCGGCGCGGTGGCCTAGGAGGACAAAAAACAAAGCTAAATATTTATGGCCTAATATCTCACCGAGAACGAGCGAGCACGCTTTGTCTTTTGTGGCCAAAGATAAATGACAAGCAGTGCTCAGTGAAAAGCCACATTCTTGCGAAGGGAGCCTCGAGACCCACGACTCAAAAGGAAAAGAGAAG
Source organism: Geophilus truncorum (assembly GCA_034695745.1). Classification (NCBI taxonomy): domain Eukaryota; kingdom Metazoa; phylum Arthropoda; class Chilopoda; order Geophilomorpha; family Geophilidae; genus Geophilus; species Geophilus truncorum. The sequence goes on along the minus strand of JAQFZP010000051.1, from coordinate 12,567 downwards.
CCACAACAAGAAAGGGGCGCTTTAATTACGAGGGGAAGTTGCGAATAATGGAGAAAGATGAGAGAGAAGAAATGAAAAGAACACTTGTTTGATTTCGTGCCACCTTTTTTTTTTTTTTTTTTTTTTTACCTGTGCGCAAAGGGGAGTCGAAAACAGAAGGAAACTGTAGAAAAGTATCGGGGTGAATTTCTGAATGATAAATAATAAAAATAAGAAAAAGGTGGAATTTATTACGAATATTGTTGCTTATGTGAATAGCGGAGGAATAAATCAACGTTTCGAGATCTCTCTATAGACGTCCAATGAGAAGTGCGAAGCAAAAGGGTTGCATCCCCTAGGGTTAAAGATGCGAGAGAGATGAGTGAGCTGTCATGGCAACCTCTTCATTGTACGTTCAGGTGTCTCGGCCCAATGCAGGTAATGCTTCATCGGCCACTCGGGTGGGGCCCAGCACACGCATCAGTCAAGGCAACGGGGGGATTTATGCTTTCACTCTCGAAATACTAAGACAGAAACGTGTTTAATGATGGCCCACTGTGCTTGTGACGGGTGAGAAAAAAAACTTCCATAACTTTTCCCCCATTTTTTCTTCTCAATAGTTTTTTTTTTTTCCCGTTACTTTTTATTTTCCTATCTATTTTTTTTTATTTTCTTTTTGTGTCTTCAAACTTCGAAAGCCAATTGACTCGGTCGAGAAATCAGGCGGAATCAGTCGACGGAAAAGAGGAAATTTTTTATTTTTGTTTTATAGATTTTTTTTTTTTTTTTTTTTTGGGAAAATGCAACCCTTTGGTGCTGACGAAAGGTGGACATGTAAAAGGGTTTTCTTTTCCATTAGGGAAAGACTATTTGCTTAATTACCTTAAAATAATCTAAAAAGGAGAAAAAAATTACAGAATTGGATGAAAAGCGTAAACAGAATTTGAGACAGGGAGAAAGAAAAAGAAGTGCAGCAACTTTATGGGTGCTATAAAAAAAAGTTGTTTCGTTTTTCTCGTATCGTTCTGATTTAGAAAATGTGAAATAAAAGAGTTAAAACAGATGAAATGTGCATGCAAATTGGGTTTTAAAGGCCTAAAAAAAACTGTTCGGTCAAATGGTGTGTCTGAGCAACTTCTTAACGTCGGTGATGATGATCAATAAACATTTTCTTTGTTCGCTGTGACGCTAATCAATAGCTGTAGACAGCGAGTAGTGTGGTTATAGGCAACGAGGCCGGCCATTGCATGGCTAGTCACGCTTTCTTATATAAGAACATTGCATGAAAAAGAGGAAAAAGCACGCCTACACGACTCCGTTTCTCCCTCCTCTTCCCATTTTATGTGCGGACGCTGTAAAAAGATTTTTCCCCCCTTTCTCCTCTTAACAAATGTCAACAACATCGTTTTGACTGGAAATTAACGCACGTTGGCGACTTGTGCAAACAACAAAATGGCCTCTCGGTCTCAGAGCAAATCAATGATGATGCTGATTCGAATGCAGATGAACGACCATCTCCATATTTTTTGTGCTCTCGCTCCGACTGACTCTTTTCGTCGAAAACATATTTTCCTATCGGACAAGGATCATCGGACCTTTTTTATATTTTGCTGCATGAGGACGACTCAAACTTTAGTATGAGTCGGCCCGGGCCCTGTGGCAGTGTTTAAGCCTGTTATTAGCAGCAGGTAATTGCACCATGGCTAATTGCTAGCGCGTTTTTTTGTTCTTGCTTTTCCTACTCATTTCATATGCTGGACTAGTGAATGCGATCTCTCTAATTACACTCCACTCTCGTCCAGTAATTTCGCTCCGATGGTCGAATATCCTCTCATAATTGGTGAGAGACGCTTTCGGCCATGTCTGGACTTTTGTTCGATGCCAATGCCGCTTCTCCCTTCACCTTCTTTTTCTACTTACACCACTACCCCTCACTTCACCCTTCTCTATTGAAAAACCGACTTAAAAAGAATGGAAAAAGTACACGTTGAATTTTCGCGCATTTTTTCACTTTTAATCGTTGTTGGAATAATTTATAAAGATTAATAAAAAAAATCAGTAAAAGAAAAGAAGAAAAATAATTATATTTTTTTCTGTCTGCGATGGCAAGGTGTAATGTGCTAATTAATGTTGGTTTCACTTTTTGTGTGCTACGTGAATCGAATGGCAATGTTTTTATTGGCGAATTAAGGGTGTAGAAGAGTATTGCAGCCAAATGACGCCATATTTAGAGCCAAATGACATCAGCAAGCAACCACTTCTATCTTGAAATTGATCGAATCGAAGAAATATGGAAAAAATTGACAATAGCCTTAAAACATAAAGCTAAGTTTGAAAGGCGATCGATAAAAACTGGCATAAAAATGTATTTTTTGTCAGAATGAGAAGTAATAAATAAAATATTCGAATTTAATTTTAATCAAAAAAATAAAAATAAAAATAAAAATAAACACGCATAAACACGCGGAATAAATGTACACAGAATTCTAAATGGTAAATCAAAACAAATTAAAAACCACGTATATGAAATGAAATTTGTGTAATTGCAGCAAAACAAATTTGCCAGCTAAGTTATTTTACATATTTTAAATAGTAAAGTAGAGAGCGAGAATGGGAATAAAAGGCGAAAAAAGCACGAATCGATACAAGTTGCTAGTGAATGGCATAATTTTCCATTCTGAGTTTGTTTCGTGTAGTGTGAGGAAAAACTTAATTTTTTTTATGAATTATTTATATCTTTAATAAATATGAGTCGTGCTGTCTCTTATTTTTTATTTTCTTTTTTTGTAATATTATTTGTCTCATTTTAAACTGAAAACCAGAAGTAACGTATTGATCTGGACATGGGTCCCTAGTCTTTGTGGCTGGCGGCAATACTCAATGTCAGAAAAAGGGGCAGTGACGACGTCAGAATCGGTGGCACATGAAGGTGGTTGACTCGCGAATAACTTGGTTTTAATATCATTTCTGCGCGTTTACAAATAATTAATGTAATTTGATTCTCTTGATTAAAAAGCGAGTTGTTGGAAATTGGAGGAGGGAGGAAGGAAAGAAACTGGGAGAAACGTGTTTGCAGGTAAATTAAAATTGTGCACTAAAAATTGCATGAGTTAAGGTTTTTCTCGCTATAAGCTTACATTGAACCTTTCTCATTACAATGGTCGACTAATTAACATGCGCGCCACATTTGATGTTCGTTGAAGCGCAAAGGTGCCAAGTGCAGTCTGCCGCATCCTTTATCGTTTTTATCCCCCTGAGCCAATATTCAGTGGAATGTATACAGGTAAACTAGGGAGGGGTTGTTTTTATTTTTTTTAATTTTTTTTTTCCTTTCTCTAAAATTGGTTAAACTCGTGAGTTGCGCATTGGTCATTATTATGCCTCGCATCAGTAGCCCTTAGGAAATCACAAAACGGGTTCACGAACATTTCAACCCAATAAGTCAAAGTGGACAGTGAAACAGGATATACGGTACCCTTGATCGAATGCGTATTTAGAGCACATTAGTGTGGGTGTTTATTTAATAAAAAGTAAAATGGTTTCATTTATTCCGACTTCACACAGCGAAAAATAAATGGTAGTATGTAATGGTTTGTTAAAGCGAATGCATTTACTATTGTAAAGTACTCAGGTGTGGCAGGTGTGCTTTTGTGGAGACACCTGAGGCTGGTTGATGAAATTTGGTCGACGTGTAATATTCTTCCTCGTACAGGAAATGCAAATGAATAGCAACAACATCCTTTTGCAATGAATCAGGAAGTCATTAGGAATCTCTTTTCTACAATTTATTGTCCACATTGGTTTCATTAAGGCTTCGGATGAGAAGAATTAGTCCATTAGTTCTTGGCTGCAATTAGGCTGGTCATTCGACTGAGACTGGAGATTAAAATCGAACTTCAATATTCTACTCATCAACACTTGCAAATTTTTTCTTTCTTTCTTTCTTATTTTTTTTAATTTTTAGCACATCAATTGCCCCCTTTTATTTCCAGGATGCCACAACATCCGGTGGAAATTAAGGGAAGTCGTTGTAGCTGGGATCTGGACATCAGACGAATGGTGGACAGGCGTTGTGTTGTGTCTGGTCTGATTGACAGTGGCAGCAATTAAAGTGCTTAATTCACAAGCACATTAGATATATGTATTAAAAAAATAAAAAAAAACTTTGTTGGTTCAAAAACCTAACTTGTTGCTAAGGTAACATCAACAACATAATATTAGAGTCACCTTAAGCTTTGGTTATAAAAAATGGAGAAAAATGGGGAAAAAAATTAAAGGGACGTTGCCTTATGATAAAATGCAAGAAAGCATGGAAAAAACGAAAATAATTTTTTTTTTTTTTTTTTTTTTTTAATTTCACAAAATTAATTTTTTTTTTTTCTGAATTACCTTTTTTAAAAGACAAACAAAGTCTACTTAAAAGAATATTTACTCGACGAGTTGTAGATTCTCATTAAACCTGAAATGCATGTGTGGTTTTTTTTCCCGCAAGTAAAAAAAAAATAATAATAATAAAATATAGCGACACTAATATTTTCTTAGGCGATTATTAAAAAAAATTGTTGTTGCCTTATGAAGTAATCAGAGGCAAGTGGCCCCCTCTTGCTAGTGGTCGCCTGGCTGCACCTGCTCAGAGGGATCGCAAAATATTTTGGTTGGGGAGGAGGGTGAGGCAACGATTTATTTACTCTCCAGGCTATCCAACTTAACACGTTTGCCGTGTTAAAAAAAAGTACTAAGTAAGATTGTAGTTGGTTGAGCGAGACGAGAACATCATTCAATTGATATTTGAGAATACACAAGGTGTACAAGCGAGGAGTGGCAATTTAAAGTATCTTTAAAGCTCAATTTGCATACACTCGTCACGAGTGGGCGCCTGTTCGTGACTCCTGTCGCATCTTGTGTCAACACAGCCGCATTTGTGTAAACGAGTGGCGATTCAATATTTTCCTAATTTTTGCAACTGACATTGACATTTTTTTTTTATTTATTTATTCTTGGAGGGGGAAAAATGAAATTAAAAAAACAGATTTTTTTTTTTTTTTTTTTTTTCAATTTTAAACATTAAAAAAATGAAACTGAGACAAATTGTAACCAGATGTTGTCCAGTTTTGGCAACCCTCTCATCTGCGCGAGCATAAAATCCATGTCAATTCCAAACGGAAGATTGAAAAAAAATTTTTTCTTCCAAATTTTTTCCTTCATCTCGCCGCTAATGGCCGTCAATATGCGAGTGAAGCCCGTGATTAACGCAGCAGTTCCACTATTTGGTTTTCAAGGTTGATGGGCTCTCAGCGTTCTCATCCCATTTGCTCTTCCCCATGAACATTCCTTTATAGTGATTCGCGTCCCAAGACGGAATCCCCTTGAAACTGTCCATTGACACTGGTTTGCTGCTCGTGTGTTTGTTACTTCACACTCGAAAGGTGCCGTCTCCTCCTCCTCATTCCTCCTTTTCCTCGCGCCCCTTGTTCTTCTTCTTTTTCTCGTCAGAGGCTCCACCTCGCAGTAGACGCGGCCAACAAGTGGAAAATTATTTGTAGCGTTATCAGCCGTCACCCATCTGCGAGTAAATTGCCCACAACTTACGTGTTCTGTTTATATTTACAAGCGCAGACCATAAAGTGCAATCTTTATCGTGCACTGTCCTTGATTACATCCTGAACCTCTCATTTCATCCCCTCCCTGGATTTATGAGTAAAGATAATTTCTCACGATAACCTTAGAGACAATTTCAAGAATGATTTCACAACGCCAATTGAAAATCATGCAACACCGCATCTAAAAAAAAAATCTGCAACTTGTTTTTTTAATTTTCATTTTCATTTCCTCCGTCGCTTTTTTTTCGCATTTTCTTTTATTTCTATACAAATCAAATATGTATCATCGTTTGCCCGCGATAAATTTTGAAAAACACATGAAAAACGGATTTCCTACCTTTTCATAAAAAAGAAATAAATAAAAATAAAAATAAAAGAAAGGAAGAAAATATAAGTAATGCGTGGAATCCCTGTATAAAATTAATTTTTTTTCACATGCTTTCCAAACATAACATGTATAATAATGTATAATAGGAAAAAAAATAATATTTTTTCTAATGTGACGAAAGATAGATGAAGTTGCTCCCGACACGAAAGAATGATTTGAACAATTTGGTTGATTATATATGGTCGACACAAAGATATTTGCAGTCGACAAGAACGAGAAGGGGGAACAGGTGACAGCGAGTACCTTGAGGCCAGGCGCTCAGACATCTCAATTCATCTTGTTTTATCTGATGGACATTGTCCAACATCCAGAACCTCGATTAAAAGGAATGGGACATGCGTACACAAGAGAAAAGAAAAGAGAGTGCGGGGAGGTGAAGGGAGGTGAAGGGAGGGTCGAGTCGAGGGCTTGCGAGTAATTTATTTCTCCTTTAATGCACACTGTGTATTTTTTATTGTTATTATTGTTATTTGTCTAATTTCGCTTAAACAGGAAGAGAGTCGATGAAAGAGTTTTCATTCCACCAATTAGAGTCGTCAGGTGATCTCGTGAAGCGTAGATCTTTTTCTTCAATGGCGATTTCTCGGCCGGCTAATTACACTCGGCACACGAGGAAAAGACGAATTCACCTGGCTACCCTTCCTTGCTTCTCTAATTGATCCGAGTAGGCTTTTTCAGAATTACGTAAATGATGGGAGCCGCCAAGCCAAGGAAAAGAGGAACTTCCTCTACTCTCTCCTCCCACCCGCTGTGTCTCGTCACTGCTTTACTCGTTGCACTGGCAAATGCAATGTAATTATCCTGATTGAAGTTATTTCAATCATAATTTGTCTTGCCACTGGATTACAAAAGTGCTGTTCGGTCAAGAGCCCATCAGACTAATCAGAGGCCACTTGCACGGACCCAAGTTGTGGGTGGGGCTCCTACAACAAACTCGCTTCTCTTCTTCCCTCTCTTCTACACCCCCCTACCCTTCCCACCACCACCACTACCACCACCCCTTAAACCTTCCTCTCGAGACCGAATCCATTAAAGCCTAGTGCAATATTGTTTATAAAATGTTTTGGCTCGAGAGCCTCGTTTTGAGACATTGAATTATCGGCCACCAATTCGCTCATAAATCTTCATTTGAGTTCATGTTTGTAACACACGACGCCTTAATTTTATTGCCAGAATAAAATGCGGGTGGAGATGGAAAAGTGAACGCGATCCGATAACTAAAAGGGGAAAAGAGCGCGAGAGCAAAAAATGCCCGCACGCAGTCCGCAGATCACGATGCTTCTTCTTTTTCCCCGTGAAAAAAAATAAAAAAATAAAAAAATTAATTGCATCACTAGCACTTGCTCACGTGGCCGCTTAACCCTTCCTTTCCTAAGCTGCACGAGAGGAAAAAAGTTTTCCGCTTGTGTATTGCAAAGAATAGCCTGAGGAGGATTGATGATTGACGCTGATTGACCACACAAAACGGAATCATTTCTTTTAAATGTTGCCATTTTTTTCCTCATTGTTGAAGGAAAACTGCAATGGTGACACTAATTCCATTTAGAGCGTGACATTTTGTAAATTCAAATGCCGATTAACGCGGGCGTTTCGTCGATTGGAATTCTCGTTAATAACTTTTATTTCTGATTTTCTTCCCCACCCCATATCTCCTCTTTTCCTCATTGCATGTGTCGTCACTCATCAAATCCCATTTGCATTCGCCTTCAATTACAATAAAATTCGTGGAACTCTTTTTAGCCGCTTGATTTTCCTCTATTGCGACACCGCTTATTGTTATTACACAGATAAAACAAAGAAAGAAAAAAAATGATTAAAACAAAAAATAAAAAATTCGCTCCGTGAAGAATTAGCAAAGCAATCGATCCATTCGTGACCGTAACCTCACTTCCCTCAGCGCAATCGAACGACCAACGTAATATAAAAGGACCATTCACAGCTCTCTCCTTAACACACAAATATTAGATAGTTAGCGATTTAGTTTTTTTTTTTTTCTTTTTAAATATTTGTTGCATGATGCGGACGCGAGTGGCGCGCGTGGCGTTTAATTACTCGGATCCATTTTCCTTGACAATTAATGACGACATGAGCGCGTTGCGCGGCGCAGAACCGCGCGTCCACGCCAAGTGTAACGGCCACCGCAGGCTTCGTCGTTGTACCGATCGCAATTTTGATCGCAGTAATCGTCGACATTCACGTAAGTCCTGTTAGCCGCACTGACTTGATTTATTAGTGAACTTGTATTGCGCGCGCTTGCCCCCTCCCACCTTCAGTCCATTCCCTCTTCCTCCCTCCCCCTGTTCTTTCTCGTCCATCCGTTTGCTACCATGTAGTAGTTATCAGTGTTTGTAATTGTTATTTATTGCTTTTAACTTGGTTTCGCGGCGCTTTTTGCCACGGTCGTGCGAGGTTTAGGGAATGGAGTCGAGTAGAGGAAAAACATTGCTTTTTTTCTCCCCCACAGTTATGCTTGTCATCAAACAATACAATCGAATAATGATGAGGTACAAAAAAAATACGCAACAGCTAATAAATGTGCTCGTAATTGAGACAGAAAAAAAATAATAATGTGTTTATACATTTTTATATATTAGAAGAGAGAGAAAGAGGAAAAAATGATGAGTTATAATTTGCACTTTTTTTCTTCTTTTTTTAGGTGTGGGAAATTTAAAGGTCGGGGAAATTGTCATTAATAAAATGAGGGGAAAAATTACTTTCCTCGAAAAGAGAATAATTGCAAATAAGAATGTTGCGTTGTTCCGGTAGTCATAATGATTTATGTTGTTACAGGAAGCGACATGAAATAAGTTGATCAAATGAGCAAATTTTTACGGATATATATTTTTTCCTTTTTTATTATATAATTATTGATTGAAACTTAATTTTTTTTTATCAATAACGCCCCTGCAGATTCACACGGGTGTGGTCTTGTGGAAACACGTGGAGAAGTGAGAAACCAAAAATCTCGTAAACCCTTACAAGATTTCATTTCATTCACTCACTCACTCACTCACTCACTCACTTTTTTTTTTTTTTTTACCTCTACTCTATAAACCAGCGCCCGTCGAATGGCTTGAATAATTTTGTGTATCATTTGTTTTGTTTTTTTTACTTTTTAGATGTAAGTCTATGGTTGTCGTTAGTCATAAGGCAAATGTGGATAATTGCCGCAGTTGTCGCAGCTGTGTGCTGACACACATGTTTGACAAGAGAAAAGCTTTTAATTTGGCTGTAGGCCACAAAGGTGTATTTATACGTTAATCATTAGGTGGTCCACATTACTTCCCATCCACCATCATTTACTTTTGCCTGTGAATATTAAGTATAATTATACACGTTTAACCGTGTGGTGTTTAATTGTGCTTTTACTGGTTTTCCCCCATATGCGCAAGTTTCGAAAGACGGTAAATGAATTTAACGATCATCAAAACAAAATATTAAAAAAAAGTTGTAAATACGTTATGCGAGCGTGAGTGGTTCACGAATGAAAAAAAAATGATGAATTTTTTTTGTATAAATGGATTTGTAACAAATTTTGTTTCCGTCTCTTTGTTGTTTCAATGCCGGGTAAAAATGAATCCAAATGAAATGACGTTCGGAGACTCGCTTTTGTCTTCCAGTCTGAAAATATGGCTGGCGTGACGTCATTGATTATTTAAAAATGTGGAAAAAAAAAATTGTTTGTGGATTTTTTGTTTTGTTTTGATGGGGAAATTTAAATTCAATCCCTCGCTTCGATGTAATTAACTGCTTACGTGTAATTGAGATTTAAATTTAGTCTAATTTCTCTGCTAATTAGATAAATTGGGTAATTGGCAGTGACAAGTGGAAATTGAAACTGCAGTGAATTAGGTAAATCAAAAAAGGAGAGAGAATTAGCGGGAGAGAAGAAACAAAATCGCAATAAAATCTTGCTCTACGGTAATTTAAAAATTACAACATTCGATCAGAAACCGGTAGAAATCAACAACTGCACGACATAAAACTTTTACGAGATCCCGACAGTGAATTATACATTAAGCGCAAAGTAAAAATGCATTAGTACAAATAGATTTGTTTTCATAATTAAATACGTAGCAACCGCAATTGACTTACGTTTTTAATCCATTAAGACCCAAAAAAAAGTGCTGTTCGACGTTTAAATCGGTTTCGCAATTTTATTTTAAGTGACCGATAAAAAAAATGTATTAATTTTTTTTCGTTTTTGAGGGGGTCCGAATGTAAATCGGATCAAGTGGAAAAGGGTGTGGAAGAAGGGGAACTCGTGAGTGGGGTTTTGAATTGTAATGCAAAAAGATGGCAAACATCTTAGAAAACTTGCCTCCAACCTCGGATTTGCGATTCCTCGGGGCGGGGGTCTGCGAGTTCGTCATCTGAAAAGAATCGAAAGACAAGTTGATGAGAGAGAAAAAGGAACTTTTTTTCTTTTTTTTCTGTTTTTGGGGAGAGTTGAAGGAAACAGTTGATCAATGAAATGGAAGGAGCCAATGGGCTGAGGAGTGATTTATGTAAAATTCAATTTGAATTGTAAAATATTCAATTGGTCGTATCGGATGAAAATTTCTCTGTGGACCATAATCCAGTTGTAAGACGAGCGAGAACCACTTTCACATCTCTAATTGGACAATGCGTTCAGAACAACCGCATCACGCATCTAATTAGCACTGCTAACGAAGTCTTAGGCGACGCCCCTGGCGGCCATATTAACAAAATGCCCGCCCTAATTGAAATGTCACCTCAAGCCACTCTAGTACCAAATCACGTGTGCAAATATAAAATCCGATCATATCATAATTTTCAGCACAAAAAAATAAGCATTTAAAAAAAAAGTTGTAATTTTGTCTGGAAATTTTGAAGAAAGGAAAAAAATGACAAAATAATTGATCTCACGATTGGACATGAACAGTACCGTGACCGAAATAATAGTATCAGGTTTTCTCACAGGTCTATATTTTTAATTTGTAGCTTTATTTTCCAAGTTAAAAAAAAATAAAAGTAAAAAATATTGAATTGTCTGTAAATATTCCGCCTCGGTCGTGTTTGGTGTGTTACACGCATGAGCAATTGCCCTTCTTTTTAATGATACTTAAACAGGAAATAGTTTTGCTGTGAAAATTTTTATTGCCCTGTTGATGCACCTGGACGCACATTATTGGTCGTCGAGCGGAGGAAGTGATGTCATTTTCTCGTGACCTTAAGAAGTGAAGCTGCGATTGATTGGGGATTAGAATTTTTTATTTATTTATATATGTTTTTTGTATTTAATCATTCCTCCATGCTACATAGATTTGGAGATTGAAATCTGCCAGTGGAACATTATCGCCGAATAATTGGCGGCAAATTACAATGTTTCTTTCAACGTCGAAACTTTTCAAGTGGAAATGCACCTTATCAGTTGATCGAGGAAAAACGCGCCCGATTACAGTGCCAAGATTTTTTTGTTTTACAAGTGCACGCATTCATTTTTATCTATCGTTAAACACCGTCCGATTGCAAATCAGTATTGTGCGGGGCGTTTTATTTATCCCGCATTGTTTCTTCTTTTTGTGTTTATTCTTCGCTTATCCTTCCTTGTTCCACTGCTCGAGTGGACGATGAGCAACCTCCTTACACCGAATCAATCAGTGGCCTGTGGCTGAAGCGCCACGAGCGACCATTGCTGCAAACCTTGCCCCAGGGTCCAATTTAGCAGGAGCAAAGAGAAACGCGATGCGCGCAGATTTCACTGGCCATCTGCGAAGTGGACCCAAGTCGAGTACACAGTCTCTGGAGATTTTCTCCATCCCAACCCAAGTGTCCTCCGCAAATTCATCACTTATTACTTTCTTCAAACTCCATCAATTGTGGGTTCCCGTATTAGGAAAAAAACGCATAAAACAAAAAGTTTAAAACTTTTTTCATATAATAGAAGTGCAGTCTAAAAGTCATGACACAATGCATTTTCCCTATTTTTTTACATGCGTAATTCATTAAATAATTTGTTTCATTGCTGAGTGTACATGAAAGGGCAGGAAGCATGCAAATACCACGCACCAAATGCAACAGGGAAAAAAACAACTATTGATAATTATAGTAATGAAAAAAAAAAAAAAAAAAGAAAAAAAATTGCATGCGACTTTATTCAAAATTTGAAAAGTACATTTTCATTTCTTATTTTTAAAAAAAATTCACTTAAGTAAATAAATAAATAAAATGAATAAATAAATAAAGAGATAAATAAATTATACGAAAAAAAAGGCTATTGAAAAGATTTTTTTTTTTTTTTTTATCTTATCATAAATAATATTTTTCATGTATATTTGAATATCTGTACTTGTAAACGAAGCAACGACAAGTGCAAGGTTATAAATGTTGGTTGGCATCTGCACAAACAATGGGACTTACGTAGTACGAAGTGTAACATGGCCGCCCCGGTTGACAGACAGTGTTAGTTGCATCCACACGCTCGCCAATCTGTTTGTTTGTTGCTCGGCGACGACGATGCGATTATTGCGAGCAGGTTTCCATGTTTAAACAGACCAGGTGTCTCGTTTCGCTCGTGAATCCGGCGTTCATTGTGTCACGGTCGTTCGTTGTAACGGGGTGATTGAATGTCGTTGG
>JAQFZP010000050.1:0-76148 GCA_034695745.1 Geophilus truncorum | reverse complement strand
TGAAAGTCCTAGATTTGTTATAAATCTAGGTTAACATAAGTTTCTCAGATTGAAACTTCCAGCCTTAAGCGTAACTTTTGAGTTGATAAATAGCGACGAGAAGGTTTATTAATTCATTACCGTTACACAAATATGTGCATATCCATTAATTGATTTTTTTCTCATTCCAGCAAGTAACATACTGATATGTAAGAAGAAGTCTGTCTGCAAGTCTATCTAGAAGTTTAATTAAGGCAGTGTCAATAATAATGTTGCCATATTAATTTGACTTACTGCATACATGCGACGTTCTTAATTTGTACATGCATTTTGTATATTGGAAACTTTCTACACATGTATCGTGGTTTTTTTTGCATATATTAGTAAGAGTTTTACCATCCTTTCTACTTGTTTTTGAGTTATACAAAATCCAATTGCAATTAAAGAAAGTAGCACAAATTCAGTTAGCACCGCAAATTTGAACCTGAAATTTGTAATAACAATAATTCATAGTCATTTCGGTAAACTTATATAAGAAATATATTATTCGTAACACTCACATTTTGTTTCAGGAAAAGAAAATATTATTTTTAAGAAAAATTTCCAGGTAGCATTTTTTTCGCCTTAATTTAGTCATCCCTATACTACAAATAAATAGTCCCGAGGCAGTGATTTATTCTCACGTACTGCTGTTGTCTTGTTGTATTGCCTCAGAACATTTACAGAATTAAATTAGGGCTAACCATATTTTCAGATTTTGTTTTTGCATCGAAACGTTTTTAAGGTTGTGGTTAGGGAATTAGTAATTTCTCTGCTAAAACATCAAACGTTGAACAATTCTTTTATCAAATTTCAACACCAGGTGGCAAAGCGATGTGACTGACAACGGCAGCATTAGAATCGATATGTCGAATATTTGAACAGGATTTGGAATCTTGTTGGATTTTTTTATACTTTTAGTAAAAACGTTTAGCACACTCTTGTGCATTTATATGTATCTGAAAAATGTTAAAGTTGACATTGCTGTACTGAAAAGAGCAAACTATTAAACTGAAAATGATTTACTGCGATTTATTGTGATCTTAAAAGACTAATTTCACAGCTAACAAGAGCATTAATTATTTTCGTAAAAATTTCCAGATTTTCGACGGTTATTCTTGTTTTTGGTGAGCGTCTGAAAATTCTTCTTGTTTTTATTAGGTGTATACACGTGCGCGTTGAAACTAGAAAACTTTCCGTACATATTATAATCATAAGTCTCGTTGACTGTTTTGCTATTGTCATATTCTCCTTTTCTGTTGCTCTCCCGTTTTTGCTCGCTCGTTCGATCTCGTCGTTTGAACCGCCCAGTATTCGCATTCCAACAGTTGATATCTGTACAGTCTTTGATGGTGGATGGGTGATAAGGAGCTGTAAATGTTTAAAAAAAATGTCAAAAAGTACCTGATACTGATTGATTGCTTTATTTACAACTAAACACTTAAGAATAGATGTCTATTCTTAATTGACATTATCTTACCACACATGCGAAGGCTGCCAATCATTTTCAAACACTTGACATAAGCAAATATCACTTTCCGTTTGCAATCCTCCTTATCAATCTCACATTTCAAGCTCACTTTTAACATTAATTCGATCTCCATTTTTCGGTTGTTTTTTTGCTCACAATTTAGAAGATAAACACAGTAGGCAAAAAGCAGAATGCAGATTAGCTTCATATTGTACAAATCATCACTCTTTAAAAAGATGTCATGTGTGCAATTTTTACGATATCTCACAATTATAAGCTTATTCAGAAGTCAGATGTAATTACGTATTTAACGGCAATCTGGTATTAATTAAGTGCTTAATTAGAGCTGGAAAACCACCGGGTATTAAATTATGGTTTTAAACATTGCGGTTTTTGAATTTGAGGACGTAAATATTAACTTTATGCACGAATGACAAATGTGAGTTCCAAGAAGTCATTATTTTTTTCTGATCGTAAACAGTATTTCTTCGTACTCAGGGAAATGTCATGACTAAGAATTCAAACCTACAAGTTCAAAAATGTTTATGTAGTTTAATTAGTCTTACTTTGTACTTCTTAGAAAATATTGAGTTTTTTTTTGTTTTTGTTTTTTTAATAAATAAATAGTCAAACTAGATTATCCAAATAGGCTATGTCTAATATTGCTGTTTTCAACTATACATGCCAAATTACCTTAATATTATTTTATTTTACTAATATTTTTTAAACAATTTGAATTTGAGATGTTTTTGGATGACCGAGTTATTATTACATTACAACAATGACCAATCGGTAAAAGGCTGAAAGTAGGGTTAGAAATTAGACGAAATAAGAAGAATTAAATTTAAGATATATTACAGTAACAGTATAAATAAACATCAAATTAATATGCTTTTTGAGTAAAGTTAGGGTTATCGCCTCTACTCTTTAAAGAAACAACAAATATTGTCATTGCTGATAGAACTAACGAATGCATTGGAAATGGCATATATTGCACACGTGAGACAAGATAATGGACCCAACGGTGTGCAGTATGAATAAAAATAAACTAGATGTCGAAAAGTAGAGTATCGTCACTATATTTCTCGTAAAGTTTCGTTACGGTACCGGTATGTTATTAGTAACTGGTTGCACGAAATTAAATGATATTAAAAACAGTATTTTAGTTGTTAGTAAGTGTTAGGTAACTACCGCAAATAAAATAGATTATAACTTATTTCTATCGATGTAATTAAATTCAATCGAATTCAAATTGATCCTTTACCAATTTTTTAAGCCTTATAACTTATAACTCTTGTTTAGCCCTAACACCAAAAATATTAGTCTTATCTTATTTTATCAATTTTCACCAGAGTAGATTTGCAAACTTAAACAATTATTTTGCTCGCGCAACAATAGCATACGTGCTATTGCACGCGAGTAGTTGATATCGTAAAGTAAATTTTGCTTGATTTTCATTCAGACGTTTGCTATCGTTCGAGTCACATCGAGATGTTTTTCAAGCTCTTCTATTGCTCATTTTTAACTTTGTTTTTTTTTAAACATGCTGCTACTGATGAAGCAAAGTCTCAAAGTTATCAAATTATATTCCCTCTTGAATCTCCGTCGCCTTACGCTCATTTAGTGGGCACAATTCCTATGCAACTGATGGACATTACCCTCTGCTACTGGATTAGGCCTCACAGAAACGGTGGTTGCGACGTTATTTTCTCGTACTCGGTCCCCAAAGCTTGGAGCAATATTAAGAGTAGTATCTGTGCTGGAGGAGAACAAGGTAAATCAATGTAAAGATTTAGTTTAATAATAAAATATGTAAAATAAAATAGACGTTAGGGTTACGACTGACTTACCATATTTGCCATTTTGGTCCATTGACGTTGGGGCTCCAAAAGGAAAAGAAATCTTTGGATTTTTGACGTCAATGTAACTAAATGGGAAATATCCGTTTGAGTCGAAGTAGACATTGCTCGAATATAAAATTGCCGAATTACCATATTCTTTGCCATTTTGGTTCGGTGACGTTGGGGCTTCAAATGGAAAATAAATCTTTGATGTTTTGACGTCATTGTAACTAAATGGGAAATATCCGTTTGAGTCGAAGTAGACATTGCTCGAATATAAAATTGCCGAATTACCATATTCTTTGCCATTTTGGTTCGGTGACGTTGGGGCTTCAAATGGAAAATAAATCTTTGATGTTTTGACGTCATTGTAACTAAATGGGAAATATCCGTTTGAGTCGAAGTAGACATTGCTCGAATATAAAATCGCCGAATTACCATATTCTTTGCCATTTTGGTTCGGTGACGTTGGGGCTTCAAATGGAAAATAAATCTTTGATGTTTTGACGTCATTGTAACTAAATGGGAAATATCCGTTTGAGTCGAAGTAGACATTGCTCGAATATAAAATCGCCGAATTACCATATTCTTTGCCATTTTGGTTCGGTGACGTTGGGGCTTCAAATGGAAAATAAATCTTTGATGTTTTGACGTCATTGTAACTAAATGGGAAATATCCGTTTGAGTCGAAGAAGACATTGCTCGAATATAAAATCGCCGAATTACCATATTCTTTGCCATTTTGGTTCGGTGACGTTGGGGCTTCAAATGGAAAATAAATCTTTGATGTTTTGACGTCATTGTAACTAAATGGGAAATATCCGTTTGAGTCGAAGAAGACATTGCTCGAATATAAAATCGCCGAATTACCATATTCTTTGCCATTTTGGTTCGGTGACGTTGGAGCTCCAAATGGAAAATAAATCTTTGGTGTTTTGACGTCATTGTATCTAAATGGGAAATATTCGTTTAAGCCGAGGAAGACATTGCTCGAAGTAGAAAATCGCCGTTTACTGTAGATATAAACATAGTATAAACTCTAACTCTAGTTAGATTTTTTTTTAGAACATGTCGTTGCCATTTAGGTTCGGTGACATTGGGGCTCTAAATGGAAAATAAATAAATCTTTGGAGGTTTTAATGTCATCGAAACTAAATGGGAAATATCCGTTTGAGTCAAGAAGACATTGCTCGATATAGAAAATCGCCGTTTAGATATAAACATAGCATAAACTACACAAATTTTAGAACATGTCGAATTTCATTCTTCAGGTTTCTTTCAACGACAGCCTATGACAGAAGAAAGCAGTGAAAGCAAAACTGCAGGTCATGGCAATTTTGGTATGCCCCAAGACAGAGTTCTTTTGGGCAAGCAAAGTTTGCAGAAGTTTTCTTGGATTCACTCCTGCATTACTTGGAGTTCTCTTGAAGGCCGTTGGCAGTTTTTCCTCAATGGATACAAATACAACGAAGGCACAGGCCTCACAATGGGTGAATTTATTCAACCAAACGGAGCAGTGATGTTGGGACAAGATCAAGACGCCGAAGACGGAGACCACGACTCCAAAGATCAAATGCGAGGACAAATCAGCGAGCTTAATCTGTGGGATTCGGTGTTGACTCCAGACGAAAGTAAGATATAAAGAAATTTGAGAGCAAGTAAGTTATATCTTCATTGTTAGTTGGAAAATTGGCTGCATGCGAATCTACCTACGAAGGCAATATCATCGGTTGGAAGCGGGCAATATGGGAGATGTACGATGGCGCTCGTGTTGCTCCAGTAAAACTGCCATGTGTAAAACCGCGCCACATGTAATATTTCTCTATTAATTACCTCGTTGTGTTTAAATATGTTGAATAAAAGTTTTAAACGTTACTAGTTAACTGTTATCTTCATTTAGACTAGGACAGCTTTAATTCTACTAAATTTTAGATTCACTTTGCCATTTGACATCGAGACTACAAAAGAAAATGAAATTCTTTGGAATCTCGATAGCGGTGTTGCTAAATGGAAAATAACCGTTTGGATTTAAGACGACGTTACAATCAAAACAAATCCCACTGCACTTTAGATCCAGGACGACATTAAATTACTTGATCGCAACAACAGCAATAACCCACTATTTGGGTCCGCTGCCGTGTCTATAATCAAGAAAAACACTATAAAATGTAAGATATAAAAACTCAAGTTTTATTATTTTATAATATACATTTCTTTTATTTTTATCATTTTATTAAAACTAAAAACTACATGCTAACACTAATTTGTATTTAATTATATTGTTTGTGCAGCATCGGTTTTCCAAAACACGGAAGTCGGACAGGTGCAAATCTGGCTCCATTGTACATTTCCCAAATGGCTTCTGACCAAGCGATCACGTTTCCTTCGTGCGGGAAAGTGCAGTTGGCTAGTCGAGACACTACAAATAACAACAACATTATTACAAAACTCGTTAAAGTTTATCTTTCTTCAAGAAAACATTACCATCTTTTGAGCTAAGAACGTAATCCCACAAATTTAACTCCGTAACTTGTCCTTTCAACACTTCGCTTTCAAAGCCTTCACCAACATCGTCTTGAACTGCTCCAACGGTCACAACACCGCCGGGTTGGATGGCAAAACCGGAGTTGATGTAGCCAGTTCTGTAGATTTGATCGTTGATGTAAACCTGCCATTTGCTCGTAATGGCGGACCAAGTGGTGCAAACGTGGACCCAGGTATACGGCACGAGCGAGAAAAGAATGTCGAAAACCTCTTGGTGTCTATGGAAACGCACTACAATAAAAAAAATATGTAAGAGAAGGAAACAGTTAATTGAATTGAAATGGATACCTCCTCGGCCACCACTACACATAGCGGCTGCTGTGTCGTTGAGAATGCCGTCCACCGAGTAGCTAAAGATGACTCCGCACTCCTCTTCGATGTCTCTGTGAAGTCTTGCCCAGTAGCAAAGGGACATTTCGGACAGCGGTCTGGGTATCATCGCAACGAGGGTGGCGTGAGGCGATGTGGCTTCTAATGGGAAAATTAATTGGTAACTCTCTTCTTTCACTGGTTCCCCATTAAGGTAGGTTGTTGCTTCGTAATTGTTGCCTTGTCCGGTTGCCAAGGCTACGACAAGTGCCAGGAAGAAGGCGGTTAAACGCATTTTGGCACTGGCGAACGAGTGAATTGTGTTCGGGAACGGTTTGTTTATATACTCCTGTTAATGAAGACTAGGGGTGAGTTTCAGTTTGGTTCCTATGTCGCAATTTAAAACGGTTTGATTGTGTAATAGAGGAAGGCAATTCCTGCGGTTTCGTGTTGATGAAAACGCATGAGTTTCTGTCTATCATGTTTTCCCGAAGAATGTAGCGAATTGTTTTGCATTTATATTATATTTTGTTAGAAAATATAATATAGTATAAACAAACAGAAAGATGATGTTATTTTTGAAAGATTGAGACGAATTATTTCTTTTTTATTTATTTCTTTTGTTTCTATGTTAAATTACTGTATTCTTGTCAACAGAGAATTTGAGAAGTGTTTGCTTAGATGCAATGTAAACACTTGAAATTTGAATTGAATTTTATATTATTTGAAATGGAAAAACAAAATGCTGTGTGTACATTTTTATTTTTATCGTTTGAAGGACAAAGATTGAGTCAAAACTTGCCCATATAAAATTTTGCAATGACTAATAATTTTTTGTTTGTCAAGAAAAATGAGAAAGACGTTGATCTAACTTGTAAGTGCATGAAGTTAAGTTATTAATCTTTAATATTTTATTTTATTTTATTTTATTTTATTAATTTATAAACCGCAAGCTAGATGGAACCACTTAACCGTAAGCAAAATGGTTTTTACTGGCATTAGGTGTCGTATATTCTTTCATTGATTAGGTATACAAAATTGTCCATTTCTACTAAAATACCATATCCATACCGTAGTGATTAGTGCTATCATTGATCATCTCTCGAAAATAAACCATGAAGCTCCACAGGTTTTGATCTTAACATGGACAAAACAATACTCCTCCTTTGACCCAAAAACAATGTTTTAATAAATTAAATTAGTCTTGATATTTACTTTTAATTACTGGTACCACAATTTCACCTTAGTAAAACAAAACATCGCAAAATGAGTATTCTTTCCTTTCTTATGCCCAAAATTTTGGCAAACTTGACATCAGTTACAAGGGAGCGCCTGTCCCATTGTTCCCACCAACAACACATTCCGTCCCAAAACCTTCCAGTACTCAACACTACCCCGAAGACCAGTGGTCACTCAAGCGGCCACTTGCAGTCCATCGCCGAGTCTTGAAGACTCCTCCCCGAGAGACTCCATGGCCGATTTACCGCCCCCAATGTCCCTTATGTCTCCAACCTTGAGTCAATCGGCCATCCTATGGTCGTACGGGGTAGAGGACTTATTCCAATTGTAGCCGCCGTCGACAGCTATTAAACGCTTTATGCATCTGTTTTTCAATTGGTTCCGCGAAATCAACTTCCGTAAATGAATCAACGTCCAGTCGGAGGCACTCCCAAGATATTTCGTTTTTTTTTATTCGCAAAAAAGATAAACCAGGTATAAAGTAAAAACACGCTCGTTCATATGCTCGCACACTCGCGCACACTTAATTTGATTTGTTTTTGCTCTCCATATTAGCTGAGACAATATACGACCAATTTCCGAGGGCTACTAATCAGGAATTTATTTTAACGCTGATCTAGCAAAAAGTCCACTGGGAACCATTTTTCGTCATTAAGAGGAACGAAGTCCCCTTTCATCATGCCCTTCTAACTATATCACAAGAAATTACCAAAATTAATACTAATAATTTGTTTTTGTTCTGCCACACACTGGATTTTCCTCAGCTTGACAATGTTGCATTTTTTTGGATTATTACATTTATTTACAATTAAAATTTATGGATAAAAGTTTCTTTTCTTTATTTTAGTGACTACCAGAGCAGCACTCAATTCTTCACCAAATTGTATTAACCTCTTATAATTATAATTTTGTGTCAAACAAAGAAATTAAGTACACAATACAACCAAATTTATATTTAAGAGCAACTTTCAAAGAATTGCGGCAACAGTTACTATGCTTAACGAACTACCTGAAATGAAAAAACAAATATTGTGTACATTTTTTTTTTTATCGTTTGGAGAACAAAAACTCAATCAGAAAAAAATTCGCAATGGTTAATTTTCGGGATTTGTCAAGAAAAATAATGAGAAAGGCGTTGGTCTAACTGCGTGAAGTTATTAAATCTTTGATATTTTATTAATTTTATTAATTTATAAACGGCACGCTAGATGGAGGTACTTAACCACTTACATCGCACGTTGTTGCTCGACTTCGCTCGACTTCGCTGCCGTACATCAATTTGAGCGAGGATACGCCGTGCAGCATAATACATACTTTACGCTTAAGCTTAAGCAACATATTGTAAAAAAATATACCTGCTTGTGGATTATACCTCTACCGTACTGTATTGTATAGAATTTACTTTTAATCAAGATTAAGTAATGAATAAAAAATTTAATTTCATAGCTATAGCGTGAGAATTTAGTTCGAAAAAGCATACAAAACTTTGTTACTTTAATAATAATAATTATAAATATTCGCATTTTTATAATTTAATTGAAACATTTTTTTTTTTATATTTTATCAAGATCTTTTATCTAATTAATTCAGTTTTATTGTTAATTCGCGTAATTACGTTTATTTTTCATATTAATTATTAAAATGCTTTGAATTAGCAAATTAAAAAAAAATAAAGAAAAAAAAATAAAATACATTAAAATAAAAATAAAAATAAAGTAAAAAAAAAACAAAAAACAGAATACGGTAGTTCGTTTTTTTACCAACAGATGGCGAAACACGTTCGAACGTGAGCGTTGTTGGTAATTTCATAAAAGGAACATGGCGGCAACTCAGTGCCAGCGTTTCGGACGTTCTCACATTCGTCGGCAGTTCCTCGTGTCTCCTCTGCTTCTACACGAAGTCCAGCGTGACCAAATTGAGAACTCAACCCCGTAACACAATTGGACAAACTCAAACTCAAAGGTAAATTAGTTTAAGTTTTAATTTATCTTTCTGCAATTTTCTTCGCTGCTATCGGCATCGGTTCATACACGAGATACACAACACGAACGCTTAACCCGCACGATTTGCATGTGATGTAATAGTACACGCTTGTGGTTTGTCCTAGGATCAACGAGTTAAGCTTGATCTTGGTTTGGACACGGACAGAAAGTGAAAACTGGTTTAGACATGCTGTTCAGGCAGGGAGTTAATTGAACAGGTGTTAATAGTTTTTGAATTAATTAAATTCGAGGGAAGGAAAGAAAGAAAAAATTACTTAATGAAACTTGCATGAGTTAGACATGTGTATGCATGAATGAAATTTTTTTAACCTCATTTTTTGTTGTGCTGTTTGTTTTTCTTTTTATCTTCCGAATTTTAAAAGTTGGTGATTTTGGAGTCAACAACAGCTGTTTTGCTTTTTAAGTTAGGAAGCTATTAAATTGTTGTTGCTTGTCTTTTTATTTTCTCAAAAATGCACAAATGCAATGGAAATTTTTATTAAATTTTTCAAAAATTCACTAATTTTAATTAAACTTTTATTTTTTATTATTTATTATTATTGCCGTGTTATTATTTTTTTAGCAATGGTTAAAAAAAAAAAATGACACTAAAGAAAGGATTTTGCAATAAATGTTTAAAATACAAATTATGAATTAAAAAAAAATGCAAAGTATGTGTTTTATGAAGTCTAAAGTACATTTGTTGTAAAAAGATAAGATATTTGTTCAGATAATAAATTCACATAACTTTTCAAACGTAAAGTTTGATTTTTAAAGGGTTTATTGAGGTGGTTAAAATGAGTTTCATCTTGATGGGAGCTGATCCTGACCTGGGAGGGGGGAAAAAAAAACCACAGAGAATGGAAATCACCAATTTGGGTTAAATGTTTTGCACAGTTAGAACAAGAGCAGTGTATTAACATGAAATGACTTTGATGGCACCACTCAATCTCGAGAAGAGCAAGGGATTTGACTGAAATTTGAGCTTTAAAATACAAGTCAGGTAAATGAATGAGTCTACAACTTCCCTTTAAAGAATTTCATTTTAACTTCGAAGTCAACCAATCACGATTTTATTTCCTCCAATAATTCCCCCCATCATTTCCAGTCAGCAGGGAAAAATTACCTGGGGAATTATCAGAGGAGACTGCACCAAAAGAAAAGGAATTTGTGTTTGAAGTTTGCATTATATCCCGAGGAGTCGGACAGATCACTAGCAGCGTAGAAAAATTAAAATAAAACTCGAGTTTTAAGCATCGTCTATTTTCATTTAAATTTAAGCTCTTAAGTTTATTAAAATGCGACTACTTGAAGCTTAAGAGTGAAAAATTCAAAAATGTTAATTTCAGAGTGCATCTCCCGCATTTTTCCGACCCCAGAGAGAAAATACAAACTTGAAATTCAAAGTAAATCTGTTTAATTTTATACTTTATAGACATGTATACCTCTTTAAGCTTGATTCATTAATATTTTCTCAAACTTAGCTTTGAAAGAGACTATAATCGAGACTGGAATGCTTAATCCTATTCATCAATTGAGATTTGCCGGTCCCAGAGTACACTCAAAATTAAAACTAAACTTAATACCAGCTTAGAGAATGGCCCAGCAATCTGATGAGATGACTCATGGTTATTCTAATTTTAAAGTTTGTGAATGCTATTTACGAAGATTCTTGAGTTGAGAATTATTAGTGAGTCAGGTTCATAAATGTACTTCTAAAAAAGTATAGGATGGCATCGTAAAGCTAAA
Organism: Geophilus truncorum; assembly: GCA_034695745.1. Taxonomy (NCBI): domain Eukaryota; kingdom Metazoa; phylum Arthropoda; class Chilopoda; order Geophilomorpha; family Geophilidae; genus Geophilus; species Geophilus truncorum. Next base: position 64,995 of record JAQFZP010000050.1, on the reverse strand, counting down.
ATTTAAAGGTGAGAGTAATGCTACTGGTCATACTTTAAATAAATTTAAAAAATATACCAGTAAATGTTTTCTCTAATAACTCCCTAAAACCAATATTTGTGAACTATTCATAAAGTTTAAATGCAGTTTGAAGTCTCTTTTTGTTTTATTTTCACAATTTCTATTAAGAAAATCCATTTTTTTTTTAAATGCTGTCTAGACATCTAAACCGCATCGTTACCCATTGCAAGCTATTTTTGAATAATTTCTCAGGAAATTATTGCAGGAAATAGAAGTATTTTGTGGTGAATTATTAAAGGAAACATACCAACCAGCTTTAATTGCAAGTTGGAAATTTATTCTCCGATTGGCTAATAATGACTTTAGCAGTTCCCACCGTGAAACTCGTATACATATTTCTAAAAGACAGATTTAACATAAAAGAAATGAAAAGAAAAGTTAAATTTATAACTAGTGTTGACTCAAAATGAGTTTTTTCTCCCTCTGTGTCTTTCTCTCTTTTTTTTCTTTTTTTTCTCTCCATTTTTTTTCTTTAGAAGTCAGCTTTTTCTGTCACTTGACACTTGCTTTTAATTTATGAGCGACTCATGGTTGTTTCACCTGAACAGACAAAGACTTTTATTTTCTTTTCTGAAAAGAAAGAAAAATGATTTCTCCCATCTGCACATCTCCCAAACGTCTCCGTTTACTCTCGCATACTGAAAATAGTCATCTGATTTCTTAAAGAGCAACTTTATATCGGCATATCTGATATGAGTGCCTATTAAATTATGCCCTTGATACCTACCCGTTACCATAATTCATTGACTGAATAGTTTATAAGTGCTGTAAGCACATCGTTACAGTATTCTTAAAATTTATGACTTTCGAGACTTTTTGATCGTTATTTTTTCCTGCGTTTCCTGCGGTGGCCTATTGAATTTTCAGTTTTAAGTGGATTTTTTCTTTATGTTTTAAAACAAGTCAATTGAATTACCAGTGGTGATCAGGAGGAAATTACTGATCTAGTAGGAATGACATCATTTCCTTCGTTTGCGAAGGTACACAGCGTGAAAAAGCACTAGAGCGAGCAGATTTTAAAGTTCAGGGAAATTACGGGAACCAAATGAGTTGTAGTTGTGGGATTACGGGAAATTACAAATGTTAATTAACTTAGAAAAGGAAAAAAAAAAAAAACATTTTTGAAGCATTAATTCTGCATGTTTGTTTTTGGTAGCCTTGTCAAGCTACCAATGGTCTAAAACAACTTGATCCGATAACTGAGAATTACTAGAGTTCGAAAAATTTTTGTGACCCGGAGCTACGAACTGATGAAGAAAACTCCGTATGTTTGTAGAGTTCGTTCATTACTTAAAGGTGAAGCTAAGTTAAATGCAATTGTTTGATTGCTGATAGTGTGATTGCCAATTGATCTAGGAACATCATGTGTTCAACTACTAAGTGGGATTCTTAATGCGAATAGACTGTAGGTGCTTCCTGCGACATTACACAAACATCGAAGGTTGCCGATGTTGACAATACACAAGCTGCTGTTGGACTCGGAACTGCCTGTTAAATACATACAGTATGTTGTTTCCACTTGTCAGTTCTGGGGACTGATTGTCAAAGTTGTTGAAAATAACGATGTCATAAACTCTAAACTATTTTAATGTTAGAATTTTTTATTTTTTAATATTGGCATACCCTTGAGAAAAGAATTATAGTATAGGATTCTAAAAAAAAAAATAAAAAATTGTATAAGATCCATAGCACCCTATAGGGGAATCTTTTTTCCCGTAGGGAATTGCCTGTAGTAATTTATAAGAATTTGTTTATTGCAGTCAGTAGCGTTCTGAATAAACATTTGAATTATATTATTAATATTATTATTATTGTTATTAGAGTTGATATTGTTTTGGTGATTATCCATAATTTACTCTTCACTTGGGATACTCTGAGTTAGTACGGTAAGCCAAGCAATCTACAATATTATAATAATATTTGTTTGAGTGATCTTATTGACAAACTTATGATACGTGTAACTTGCTACTGCTCTAATGCTGTAGAGTTAGAAGATGGGAAGAAAAATAAGTTGTTTCATAATACAGAGGAGAACAATACCAAGCTTGAGGCTTTGTGGCAGCCATTTCACTTGACAGTAGTTCTGCTTTATGTAAGTTATTAAGTCTTTTTTTTTGGCACGGTACCATAATGTGGTTTGGTATGCACCACTCGTTATTCAAGAGTCATAAATAATTGATCGGTGAGAAATTTGGAAATTATTTCATTTATGAATCTAACTAAACCACTGATTATGTATTGGAGGATAATAAGGAATCTGATTTAAATTATAATTTATTGTATATCATTACAAGCAATGTATGTAGCATGATTTGCAACATTACGGTACTTAAAATACAATTAAAATGAATTCATAAACATCTGTGGGAATATCATTTTCAACAAACTTAACTTTTGTATTTTAGAATATATTTTCACTACGGTAACTAATAAGAGTAGAGGTCAATGATAGGAGAGGATTCTGCTGCTCGTGGTTCATTTCTGTCAGTTGATTGGTTGTTTACATGTATCTCCTAGTGTTCTTAAGATTAAACGCAATGTGAAAAGAAAGAATTTCTAGCAAGGTGGACGACAAATTTGAGCAGTAAATTTTTCTCCAGTAGTTTAAGTTGAAGGAAAGCATTTGGTCAGTTAGTAGAGGGTTTAAAGATGAGGTTGGTGCGATTAAGGTAATGGGAACTGGCTTGTACATTTACATAACCACAGAAAACCAAGCTGTATGACTGGGCTGAGGTTTTCTATCTTTGCTCATGAATAAACATAAACTTCACTTCTGTCTAATACAAGGAAATTAAATGAAAGTTGAAACAGAATAATTAAATTTTTTTTCTTGATTACAGTGTAAAGTCTAGATGAGCATTACTAAAGCATTAACTAAACAAGAAGAAAATTGTTTATGCTTATTCTATGTGAGCTGTAACCTGAATACGTGTTTGATATTCTATTTGAAGAGACTCGAGAATAGTACAAGTAGAAACCCTCCGATTCATGAATGCAGCAAATACGTATTCCAAGCCTATATCGCTGTTGACTTAGTTTGTTAGGTGTGCAGCTCTGATGATTGGCTTAGCCTTAAAAATACAAGTGCCTGAGTCAGCAGCTTAAATGTTTTACTCTAAACCCACCCTGCACCGAGGCAAAAATTTGTTGTCATTTAAAAAATAAAAAATAAAAAAAAATTGGACGTACACAGGAGAGAACAAAGCTTTGAACATTTTATTTTCTTTTTGAATAATTGATTTTCATAGTTTTAACAACTACCATATTTAAGCATTTTTTTTTTATAAAATTTAAATTATAAATATCCTAATACCAAAGTGAAAAAACAACGTGAAGGAAGAGAGACATATGTGTAGGAAAATCCCACTTGACAATTGATTACATAACATTTGCAGTCGACTTGCAAATAATAGTTTTTAGGTTAATTCGGGTAATGGGCAGCAACTAATCTCAGTGGCCTCACTTCTAGGAGTGAATAAAATGAAGTGTTCATTATAAGGGGAGTTAAGCAGCTATATAACGCCATTTTTGTTACACACTTATAGCCTTCTATATATTTTATTGCCCGGACAGCAACCTTCCTCCCTCGTGCTGTCATTTCAGGTAAAATGGGCTTACCTGAGAAGGGCCAGGCAAAGAAATGGTTAGCAGGCATTTTCTCAAGGCCAAAGGGTCAAGAAGAGGTTGAGTTAAACTCATACAGATCCAGACTTTTTTTTTCAAAAGTTTTATTTCTAAATAAAAGTATGAATTAAAGTGCAGTCACCTGGAATAAATTAAACCTCTTTTGGTTTGTGGCTATTTGCTAAAGTTGGAAAGGTTAATTAATGTAATTTTTGGTTTTAACTATTTTTCAAATAGCTTTTTTAAAAGTGGAAGTTGGCATGTTTTATGATTGCTTTAAACACACTGGAGTGAGGAAATTAGAGTTTGCAGCTGTGAAATTAAATAAAATTTGTCTCAATAAACTTCTTCACTGCATTGTTCAGAGTGTGAAGGTAAAGACCAAAGCCAACAGCCCAGCCCTTACACTAGTTTATTTCTTAGCAAACTCTCACGCATTAACTGTGGTGACAAAAATCGTACTGTTAGAGATTAAATCTATAAATATAAGCTTAGGATTTTTTATCCTTGGAGAAAAAATATGTAATTCCACTGACTGAATGTGAGATTTCAACTTTACATCTTTTACGGCTTTCCCCTTTAAGATTACAAGTAGAACCAAAATTTCACAACTGTGTTAAAAATTTTTCCCCTTAAAATCTTTCTTCGGAAGTACACTAAAGGTTGTTTATAGCGAACATTTCCGGTCTTGTAATTAGTAATGTGCTACCAACTAATTTCAACTTTTGGGCTTGATAAATCCCTGCTGTGCAAGTCTGCATTTAGATTAAGCTTTCAACTTAAAACTTAAATATTAACAAGTCAAACTTGCAATTAAAATTTTGATCATAAAACGATCCGTCAAAGGAGAAGACTTGGATCAGATATTCAAGATTGGTTTTTAACAACTTGGTTTAATTTTTGGAAAAAATAAAATCACTTAATCAAGTTCTTAAAAAAATAACCACACTATTTCTGCATTGCAAATATTTTTTTTTTTTAACGGTGAATTTAGAATGAATTTCTATTAATTTTCCAATACAAAGTAAAGAAAACAATTACGTGGGAGAATGGGAGTTTTTGGAATTCACATAGGATGTAAAATTTGTTTTATTCGCACCTGTTGACACTTGGGTAAGATTAAGTGCTTGAAATCAAGTGAATGCAAAGAATTTAATTCCATTATTTAATTCCACATACATTGCACTAGACACAATCCATGAATTTTTAAATAAAATTCAGTTAAAGCTGAACATGATGCTCTCGAGGGATGTGTACACACACTTGCAAAAAGATCATCGAGGAAATTACTTAAAGATTGTAAATTGTGTTCCAAAAAAGCTGAACAAGCAATTAACATGTCTTTTACATGAATTATTTTAATTGCATGTGTTTTTTGATTAATAGCAGCATAAATAAAACCAAATTTTAGAACCTTGTTTTATAGCGGCAATGTGACGTCACATAAATTTATCTACTGATTTATTGAAGACATTTTCTTTTACAGTCAACTGCAAGCGATTCAAGCGTGTGAAAAGTCAATTTTTTCAGATGTAAATTAACTAACAATTCCGAGATTCAAAATAGCCAATTTTCTCTTGTTGACTGGTCGTACTGTGAAAACACTTAACTTTGATCCGTTCGCGAAGTTTGTATAGACCAAAGTGGGAAAAGCTTTTTCGAAAGATCAATTGATGGAAGGTGAAGCAGGATAGCTTCTTGCTTGGTCTTGGCATTTGTGCCTTGGATGACAAATACCAAAGTGGACAAGGTAGCCACTTGTAAAATGGAGTACATTGTGCAATGTAAACTGACCACTGGCAACTTTGCTTCTACACCCGCAAGAGCCAAACAACAAAATTATAGAACAGAGATAAAAAAAAAAAAATCTAAAATTTTTTAATACTCGTAAAGATTTCATCAAATCTTGAAAAATCTCATTAACGACGTTTGACTTTATTGAATTTCCGCATTAAACGCAAAGTTACGTGCTTTTCAGGCGTATAAATGCACACTGGTTAAGTGGTGCGTGTAGTTTAATGTGTGATTTTGGGTTTGCGGAAGAACTCGAAGGACCAAATCAGCGAACACCTTACAGAGTAAACTTTGTTGACATCAAAAGGATCTTGAAACGTGTGATGTGAAACTAAAACCGTGCTACCACCAGCTTTATACTTCCCTTTAAAGACTTTTTTCCCTTTTTTCCTTCAAATAAAATCTCATCATTCTCGGCCAGGTTTGAACCCGCGTGCTTTGGACCGAGAGGAAGTGCGGTAACCACTCAGTTATCAAGGCCGGCAAACCGATATGAGGTATATGATACTATTTCCACACAAGTTGCAAACACCGCTGAATCGAATAAGGTGCCCGAATCGTATTCTATATTTTTTCAACTTTGTGATAAAAAGAAGATTGCTTAACAGCCATAAAAGTGGTTTTTGGAATTTTTTTTTTTTTTTTTTTTTTTTAGATCACAGCAATGTTTAATGGTCGTTGTTAGCATTTTGATTATGGCAATTCATTTGAAGTGAATTTTTTATGGTTAAAATTTACATAGAGATTGAGTAGTTAAAAGTGAAATTAAAAAGTGCAGGGGTGATTGGCTAATTAGTAAATGCCATTAATCATCATATTGTTGATGTAAACATTGCATTTTACTTTTTGTTTTATACATGATTTGAGAAAGTAAAAAGTATAAAAATAATAAATGGAAACATTTTAAAATGGGATGAAAGGATGAACATATTGTAGAGGCTGTAGTTGTATTTACTTGCTGCTGAATCCTTTTTGAATGCAGTGTATGGCATTAAACTGCAGAAGAGAAGGGTTCTCCAGTGTTTTTTTTTTAATTTCATGAATTTACCAAGCACTTTTCAAGTAATAATAATGCTTTTGAAAGATTTTCAACTCATTTGTATATTACTTTAGGCAGGTAATGGCACTCAAATTAAGTGTTTGTCATGCTCCTTGATTGAAGCTTTAGTTCAAACTGCATTTAATGTTTGCAATTGTGTTTTTATTACTCAGTTTACTGTTATTTCAACAAAATTCAGTGGACCCATCCATTTAAGATAGAGGCAAAATCTTTTCTTCTTGCATGAACGAATAATATTATAACTGGATTGGAGAATTTGCACTGCGTACAGTAAATTCCCGCATTGTCCAGCACACGAAGAATGCGAGAGTTGCAGTATTGGTGCAATGTGAATGTGAATGCATTGCACAAGGTGAAGCAATCAGATGATTGCTGATTGGATGATCACATGTAAAGGCACTAAATATATCACTTATGCATAAACAACTGGAATGCTTACCCATTTCAAATGACATCTTTATTTCAAGTCGTTTACACGTATACGGTTCGCGCACTAATCGTTTACAAACTGTGAAAAGTATTTTTGAAGAGTTCTCGTGGCTTTTCGTTTAATAATTAGCTTGTTGTTGGCGATTGCAGAAAGTGAGTTTGAGATGCCAAAGGTTTGATAACCCTGAATTAGACCTTCATTTGCTTGACGATTAATAAACCCTTCGGACTGTTAGACAGAATACTTGTGATCGTGACCTAGGTTAACATCTCGGCGAAAGCAAGAGAGAAAACAAGCATCCAGCTTTAACGCGCTTACATTCATCAGCTATAACTTCAACACGGCAATACAAAGAATTATTAATTAACATTAACTGATATTTCACATTACATTTCATGTGCGTCCACAGTCCGGAAACGTCTAGGGGGCAAAAGATTATAAAAGTATAAAATAAGCGAACAATTCTGTCTTCAATATTGGAAAGTCCTTTTAGGAGGCCATATACAACCTTAGATGTCACTTAAAGAAGGGAAAAGCAAGACAGGAAACAAATGGCAGTGATTTGAAACGGACAGACTCACTGACCCAACCCCCTCCCCTTTACTCCCTCCCTCCCACCCCAGTCTACCCCACTCCTCTCTATTTCTGTCTCGAAGAAACCACCCCTGCCATCTTTTTCCCATCTTGCACTCAGTCCGAACTGTACTCTTGGAAAAGTCTTAGAAAAATAAAATATAGCTCTGAAAACATTGCCATGGGAGTAAGGGGAGGTGAATTGGAAAAATAAAATTTCTTCTCATGTCCACCATTGCGGAACTGATAATTTGGAGCGAGATCAAAGAATCGTAAGAGAAGCCAGTGATTGCATTTGGCAAATGGAATTGGCAAATTAAATTTGCTACGAATGAGAATTAATTTTTAACCGGAGAAGTTAATGGAGTGTGGTGTCAAACAAGTGGAAAAAATTAAAGATATTTTGTGAAAATGAGTAAAATTCTCTCTCTCTCTTTTTCCCTTCTTTTTTTCTTTAAGGGGTGTTTTTGGATTAATATTTTTTCGACTTTAGGAAAATGAGTTTTACATAGAAGAATTTGAAGACAATGAACGGAATTTGAGGATAAGAATTTTTAAATTTGAATTCTTTGGCAACACCTGGGGAAGGTGTAGAAAACAGTTGAGGAAAAAATGTTGCAAGAATTGAAATTTTTGATGGAGATGGAGTTTTTTAAGCCAAGTCTTGGCTTTTGTGATTAAACGGCAGTTTGGCATTTCAATATATACGGTGTGCTGGTGTTGAAAATTCAACGGTTCGGTGTAAGAAATAAAGCGGTCGTGGGAAAACATCGAATAAAACACTTAATGCCATTCTTCTTGCACGTTGTTGCAACAACGAATGACGTCGACTTGGTGGCGTTGCCTGTCTTTAATAATCGATGAAATGAAATTCCATTTTGTGTTTTGCGATCAAGTAAAACAGAAAATGACATTACGAAGCAACCTGTTATTTCACACTTTGCACACGTGTACGTGTATTGCTGTCATCTGTTGGCCAAATATGATTTTGCAATACCCACATTTACAGTTTTGAAATAACAAGTTTATTAAGTTTAAATCTGCCCTTTTCGTGGGAAGCAATACACAGGCTGTGCAGGTGGTAAAATCAGACAATGTAATTTAAGAGCTACTGTATGCTTTTTACCGTCTGTTTTGCAGACTAGAACGAAACTCAAAAATAATTGATGATATTTTGTATAAAATTACCGTACATATAAAAATCCTTTCTTCACATTTTACACGGTATTTCTGTTGACTTCACGCACGAAAACAAGTTATCGATATTTTTTTTAATCATTCGTGCACTCCGACTTATTTATTTACATTTTCGTTATTTATTATTATTTTTTTTTTATTTTTTTCTTTCGTCGATCCATTTTGAGGCCAACAGTCATTACACCATTAAATCTCATTTGCATTTCCATTTGTGGCATACGGTTCCGTGACATCGGTTTATCGAAAACACAGTCGTAAGCCTGTAGGCATCGATTCGGATAGTGAAGTTACAATTCGGAGATCTGAAAAGCTAGAAAAGACAAACAAGATTTCCGCTTGCTTCTAGTTTTTGATTCGGATTGAATCAATTAAGGAAATTCCAGACGTGGAAATATCGAATTTCGTTTCGCTCGGTTTTGCTTTAACTGTAGTTCGGGGCTGTAGGGTCAGTCGAATTGCTGTTGCATCAGTTAAAAGTTTGCCAACAACAAAAGGTTGCACCATGGTAACTGGTGGGAAACGTGAACAAGCAGAGAGAGGTATTTCCACATGAAAAGGAATAAATGAAAAGAACCCGAAGCGCCCACAACGGCGTTCAGTGAATAAGTAAGTTGCAAGACAGTTGGAAGTATAGACTTGAATTCTGACCATGGACTCGCTTCCCTCACAGCTGAGGGGCTTACTGATAAGGTGCTGAGGTTCATGATTGGATTGGGAATATTTATACCTCTTCTTTCTTTAATCAATAGTTTTCAATTATGGGGTTGCTAAGAATTAAATCACTTACTAGTATTGTCTTCTTGTTTGTGGTCTTTCACCAGTATTAAAGTCCAAAGATAATTACTTTAAAAGGATTCTACAGCAATAATGTGTGTGGTTTAGAAATATGATTATAAGGCTTTTTTGGCTCACAAATTTCAGTTTTATTTCCCACTTTCTAGGATGTGTTACAGTTTCTCCCTCAGATCGGCTGAAAAATGGCTGACATTTGACCATCTCAAATAGGGCCAAAGGGTGAAAATGGTTGAACTGAACATGAAAGTTTGTGACAATTTATAAGTTTTTAATTTATTTATCTTGTTTTCGACTACAAAAAAAGACTATAAAGTACAATTTGAAAGGAAAATGGTGTGTTTTTACGTTATGACTATAATTTGAATTATAAATTAGAATAAAAATAAAAATCATAATCTCTGTGTACGTTGATTTAACGCAACAAACGGTTTAAAGATGTGCCTTGGGTTGTGAAAAAGTGGTGACTATGAACTCTGTTGCCATTGCCAAGTATTGTGCAACATGTAAAGCGAGGACAATGGCCATTTTATTACCAAGTCAAGAACAGCCGCAGTGTTGGAGACTACAGTACAATGTTTCGCCTGTGGTTCCACAAAAAATGTCACGTTTGTGGTTAACCAATAAAGGAGATAACACTAATCTATACCAACTTTTGAACAAGAGGTAAAGGATTTGAGACGTATGTTGTCACTGTAATTATTCCGCAGTGCTACGTGCTGGCAACATGACTAGGGACAGATGTCATGATTTATTTACCTCACTTTTCTTGTGGGTGGACATGCGCGATTACATACAAGGGTGTAAAGTCACTAGTTTAACAGGTATTGCAAGAGCGACAGGCGGATCTGGTAATGAAAGCGCTTTAAATGCATAATTGCATTTAATTTTTTTGTGTAAAGCAAAAGTTACAGTATCTTTTTAAGGTAATACATTGCACTTAATTTTGGGATTTAATGAAATCCACTTGCAACACATGTTCTAAGCTCTGCTGATTATTTTAGGACTTGCGAGAGTTGACGTTGTAGAAATATGAGAAGATTTTTTTTTTGTTTGTTTTTGGAAACATCAAAGAGAAAACTGATGCAAACTTTAAAAGGCTGCTGTTTTTTAATATTTAAAAGAGGGGAAAAAATATAAACTTTTAAGAATTGAAGTGTCTCAGTTTAACATTTGTTTGCCTTGTTTTTAGGACACTTGATACGGTTTGCAAAGCGGGAAAATGTTGGGGCAAAAAAGTAATTTTTTTTTATTCTGATGATGTAGTTTCACTTGGTCTGCTTATTTTCTGTAGGAAAAACAAGAGATAAAAAGATTGAAATTCTTGTTTTTGGACGTAGTTACTAAGTTTGACCAGTTTAAGGGGTAGGGAAAAAGAAGAGGTTTAATAAATAAAAAAATATTGTCGAGCTAAGTTTGACTTTAAAAAAGAAATATATCCTATGAATTGGATTCAGCACAGATTAACAGCTGGTGGTCGGTTGTGGATTTTTTTTTTCTGGAAATTGAAGTTAATAATATTAACAAGGGTGAAATTGAATCGTACATTCATCTGAATTTATTTTTGGATGCCTAAAGATTTTTGCAAGAAATTCACTAAAAAATATTGGTTTTTAGGTCGGGGTTAAATACCAATGCTAAATTAGACTTAACTTGCATCTTTAGTGTTATCCCAAAATTTATGCTTATCTGAGCCACTTTATTTTTATTGTGTGCGTTGCTTATTTGAACATTTGATGCCAAGGCATTGCAGCATTTGTTTATATCACGTTATAAGCTAGGAATTTACAAAGCTTATGACTTGATTGGATGGATTGCCTTCTTTCCTAGTAAGTAAGAATGTAGTTGAAAACGATAAGCAAAATCGTCAGTCGTCGCCTTCTTCGCATAAACATATTTTAAATTTTAATCTATTAGGTGGATGATGTCTTTCACTGATTAGGGACCTGCTGCGAAAGGGTTAAATTCTTGGTGTTGACTGTTGACAAGCGCAGCATACTTCAAGATCTACATTTTGTCTTTTTGTTAAGCATATCCGAGAGAAAGAAGTAATGTTTAAGTTTGCCAGCAACTACTATATGGTCATAGGCAGCTACGCATATATCCAAAATAAATGCAATTTTATTGGTTCAAAGGCAACTGCCTATGCATACACTTAAAACCACACATGCATAGTTAAAATATTTCAACAGACTTAAAACATGAAGAAGGCAGGAAGAAGGTGTACGTAAAACTTAGCGGTGAATTCCTTCACTGCGAGTGTCACGGCTTCGACGCTTGCGGTGTACAAAATGTCCTACAGCGGGATGTTGCCACTTCAAACATTAAACCCTGTAGCTCAACTTTAACAAGAAGTAAAAAGAACAAATCGATCAAATCAGAGCCATGTGGTTTTCTAACTTATAATGCCAATTTTGTTCCGTAATAATTTAGCTGGAAAGTTCTGTAAACGACAAGCACCAAGTCACTGTGGCAGACAAGTAATGCTTTGACTACAGCACTAGCTCGTGATCAATAGTAACAATTTGTTTTTTTTTTCTATTTTTTTAATGCTTATTATATCTTTCTTTTAAGGTGAAGTAAAAGTGTGTGCACACATCTTTTCTAATTGGGATTTAGTCCTTCCTGAAACATAGCTCTCGAAGAGTTTGATGACTTCCCCAAACTATTTCCTGCCAACCTAGTATACTTCTAAAACTGCTCACAGGAAATAGGAGAGGAGATTTTCTTTTTTCCTCTCTTCGTTTTTATCTTTTTTCTCATCTTTTCTTAGTTTATGACATAGGCTCCAAATGGGGTACTATTAAAAGAGATTGATATAAAACTAATATTAAGAGTTTTAGTTTTCTGCTGATTTCGAGTAAAGCCATAAGTGGTGCTAACAGGATGATCAACTTTTTTTATTCTTCTTGTTTTATATAGATTTTTATACATTAGGCATAAAACTTTATATATTTGGTGTAAAGTTTTATAGGGTTTGGTGTAGAAGTTGGAAATTTTGGAGATTTCCTCTCTTTTTTTTCCCCACTTTTTTTTTTTTTTAATACAATAGCTTTTAAATTTTATGAGCTGTAAAATTTCTTATTTCTTTTTTTCTTCTGTTTTTGCGAAAAGTTCTTTTCTGTTTTTATTAAAGAAAAGGATTTAGTTGCTGTTAATGGTTATCGGTTTGGCGATTCCATTTTCAGAAGTTGATAGTAGCAGTTTTTTTTATGTAGTGAGGGAAAGTTTAGTCTGTGGGAAGTGGTTGTTTTGTGGGTTGACGAAACACACAGGATATCCTCTTTAGGTGTCTAACCATTTATTATGCAACTTGGTGTTTACTTCTCAATTTCTCAAAAATTCAATTATTATTCATTATTTAAAAGTTAGCAGAATCTTGTTTAATCCTGGTTATATTGCTTTTAACTTTAACCAATGAAGTATTAGAGAGTTTTCGGGTGCGCACAAAATGCTTATAATTACGTCGTTACAGCCTTATAATACAGTTTTAACGATATAAACTTGTAAAAAATTATGTGTGTTTGCAAACTCGGTTTTAAGAATGCGCCGTTATGCCACTATTCAAAGCGAGGAAAATTCGTTCATTTTTGCCTCGGAATTTAACAGTATTTACACAATTTTTGCTTGGCATACCTTAAATTGAACAGTCTTCAGCTAAAAACCTGCAAAAACATCGCGAAAAGTGTCGTTTATTGACTCAAACTCCCATTGAAGTGGAAATTTTAGTCTGAGCACCATGTTGGTCAAAACAATGTCAACAAAGGTCTTGATTGGCCCAAATCATAAGGTTTATAACTAATCGCACTGGGATTGGCTCTGCTATTTTATAAAATAGCGTTATAACTCAGGCATCACTTATAATTACAGCTTGATTTAGGGTCGTAACTTTATAATCATAAGACTTTTGAGCGCGCCCAAAAACTCTCTAATGAATCTACTGGATTATCTTGTGTTATGTAAACGTGGTGATAAGTGCTCAGGATTTACTAATGTAATGTTTTTATAATGACATTGCAAACTTACTACGTAGATTAGAGGTGTCATTAGTTTAAAAAAAAAGGGGGGAAAATTTTAGTTAACACGGCAATCGTAACAAGCAAATTTCATCGTAAGTTATTAACGCAAATTGTCACTAACATGATCAACATCGTTTGTAATCAGTGCTTGACACTCATAAAATGTTACCACTGGAAATAACAAGTTCCAGGGTTAAAGAGGGGACACCATGTGATGCACATTTTCAAAGTTGGAAAACATATTTTGCATGCACAAACGCTCGGTTCGCGAGATTGGGCAAATTTCGATGTCAGGTCGCGATGTGTAAAGCAAGATTCTAGGTCTCGAGTAAACGGCCTACAAAAATAACAATATGTAAGAGCACTTAAGAAAGCCATTTGGCATCAGATGTTGTGCACAGCAAACAACAAAGTTAATAATTTAAGCTTGAATTTTTTGACCGCAGAAATCCAGACGTTTGGAAATATTTGTCAAGTTGCCAGTTCGAAAGAGAAAGAAGTGCTATTTGTTGCTGCGATTTAAAACATTTACTAAGTCCTTCGTTTAATGAAAGGCCGTACGTCGCGCTGTACTAATGGATCGCGCGAGACGTGACGTGTGGGAATGGATTTCTTCCTCTTTTTTTTCGATGTTGTATAATGATTGGACTCGAGTTGTTGTTACAATGCAGCAAACAAGTTTAAGAAGTCGTGGCTAATATTTTCTGCAACAAGCTCTCGAGTTTGGTGTATTTGGAGTGGCCATAAATCAAGTTGACTTGAGTTTGGCTGACACCTTCCTTTTCCCAACGAGTTCTAACATTTTATGACTCTTGTTCTGGCTGTGGGAAGAAAATGGTGGAGAATAAAGAGTTAAAAGAGGCAATTTCCGACCCTGGCAGGTTATGGTTAAGCTTTATATACTCCGCATGCCTTGAGAGCTAATAAGAAGAAAAAAAAACGCGAACGTGATCATACCGCAAAATGTGACTTTGTTTCACATAAATGAATCTGATCATATTGGCTAACTACGTTACATACTGATAGGGTATCGTTAAGGGCTTGGCAACACTGCACCACATTGATAATTAAAAAAAAAATTGCTTGATGAGATGAATTTTTGTTTATTCAAGTGTGTAAGATATTTTTAAAACGTTTAATAAATGCATCTTTTATTTGTTTTTATAGGTTTTTCTGGACGTATAGATTGCGTGACGTAGAAGTTTAAAGGTAGGTTGTTGGTTTTATATATATTTTCTTATGTTTTGTATTTTATTCACGTAATAGTGATTATGTTAAAGTCGTTGTCAGAGTGAGAGATGAGTGTTCGTCAATGGCGCTTTTGCGAATGTGTTGCCGGAAAGTTGATCCACCGGTTGTATCCTGGCTAATTATTATGGGTTTCGACCGGTTTTTGGATCATTGAATTATTATTTTTTTAAACTCGTGATGAACTACTTTGAGGTGAAAAAAGGAATGGTCAAAGATGACAATTTTTTTTATGGGGAGTATGATTTTTGCCATGTATCTTTTAAGGCATTAGGCATTGTGCTTTAGGCACTGTCACTAAAAGATTTTTTTTTAGTTACGGGTACCGTACATTTTAAAACAATTTTTTGTCAAAAATGGTGTTTTACCAACTTACCCTCGAGCTTCACGTCTATATTTAGACTTATGAAACGCTACTATTGCCCGACGCAGATCCGTCGATTCAAACTGCGACTTACAAACTGGAAGACTACTGTATTTGTTATTGCAGTTTTCAAGATATGACATTTGCTCATATTAGCACTACAGAAGCAATCTTGTAGACCTTGCGTGATCTACTGCATGAGAGATCTCATACCTGTAAATAACTCCGATTGCACTTGTGCTTTGTACTGAAGAATGTTACTCTTGGAAAAATAATGTCTTAAAGCCATACTCCCAAGTAAAGTAAAGTAAAAAAAAAAATAAATAAATAAAAAAATTAGCAACATTTTTGTTACCCAATTCAACTCACTTGTCAGTGCAAATCAACTGTAAATCGATTAATCATTAAATATTAAATTTTAATCTATTTAATCAATTATAAAGGTGAATTAAAGCACAGAAGTTTACAAACGATGGAATCGTAGCTGCATTGAATCCAAACTTGCAGCCGACAGGCAGCGTGAGTACTGGGAAATACAACAAGATTATCAGCAGAGCGAGGGAAACAATTTTTAAAGCAATTGTATCATCCCACGTAGCAAAAAATGTAGGAATCTTGTGCAGACAGTATTTTCAATAACACTATGATTATTCAGTCCCTTGAATTCCATCTACAGCCGTCACTGGTGGATAACATCAATAAAAAGCGAATTGAAAATTTGATGATTTGTTGCTGGAATGTTTGCACGCTGGACTGATGACATATTGTTAATAAATGGGTTATTTTGGGGAAAAGTTAAAAAAAAAAATGAAAAACGGTAGATGTTTTTGCAGGACGGCTGATGAATGATGATGTAGATGAGTGCATGAAAAACAATGCGACGTGGAAAAAAGTAAAATGGAAAAGAAAAACCGAATTCTTGTATTGGAAATCATTCACGATTAAGAACGTTCATGATATTTTTTAAAGTTACATTTGTCACTAATGGAGTCTAAGTAGAAGGTTGAAGGATGACTGTGCTATGGAAACGAAGGCAGACCAAATGGAATGTTCAATTCAGTCACATGTGGTTAGATATGGGTGTGCTGTGCTCTGAAATTCAATTTCAGCCCCCTTGCTTGTGGAACGAGTTAAATAAGCAGAGCTAAGAAAAAAAATGTTTGGGGGAATAAAAATAAAAAAAGGTTGTAGTATTTTTAAAAATGAAAAGATTTGAAGCAATATTTTATTTATGGTTTAAAGGGGATTGTAAATGTTCTTGTGGCAGGGAAGATAGAGATTAACTTGTTGTCTTTGTTTATATTCGAGGATGTTTGTAAAGGTTATTGTGGAGGATTAAGACCGGGCTTATTATGATGCCTGTGGGATTTGGGTCTTTATTGTGCAGGTATGTTTGAAAAGTAAAAATGAATGTAGGCAACAACGTGTTTACTGTAATGATTTTATAATCCAGTGTTTTGATAAGTGAGCAAGGTTTTTAATTTGTTTTTAGGCGCGTGAAATGAGATTACGATGGTAATGTAAATTTTAAATGATACTTGGTTGGTAACTTATTGTTTAGCCGCTGCTTTGATCGTCCACAGTGAATTCAGTGCTTTCAGAAATTATTCAAATAAATTCACATCTGCTCGTAAACCGTTTTACCAATGGAAAAATGGTTTTAGAAGGGTTTTTTGTACCACTTTAAGCTATCAGTTCCAGTATGGTTTTTCAAAATAGGTGAAATGAGTTAAGAATAAAACGCAATCAATGTTGAGTTTTTACGATTTTGGTGTAGCTCGAGAAATGGACGATGAATTAAAAAAAATAATTGGATTTTGAAGGTTAACTTGCTGCAAAAAAAAAATTAAATCGAATTCATTAGTCGTCAGAAACCTCAAAAAAAAAAAAAAAATGTTTAAGGGATGAAATGATGATTAAAATGGTGTTTAATTTACAAAACTCACAACTTCTAAATCGTATTCAGCATTTGAACATTACATTTTATCCGAGTATTTAAGCTGGTTAAAATAACACGAGTTTATCAAATTTAGAAAATTGCTAAAACTTTTTTTTTTTGCATGAAAGGAAAAAAAATATCTGCAAAAATAACATCATTTTTATCCCGAACGAAAATAATCTAGTTGTTAGATCTCTTAAGAAGCTTTTGGCTCACAAATATCTTTTTTTTTTTTTTTTTTTTTCCAACATCAGTGATTCCTTATATAATAGTAGCCAAAAGATATTTACACAATGAATACACGAACCCCTTTTTGGGTTAGTCACTGGAGTTCGATATCTTAGTTGACTGCCATTAGAGAGAAACGTTAAAAACTTTTATTTTTCATCGATTGAGAAAGATAATTTTCTATGTGATTGGTAAATATTTTTATTGAAATCAATTATGAATGAAAAGCCATTACCGTAATTATCGAGGGGTGTTCCAATAGCACTCCATTAACAGGAGAATTCTAATCAGTTGATTGCAAAGTGGGAAGCGATGATTAAATTTATCTCTGCTTAATTCTTTAATATTTCTCAATTTTATCTCCGAGAAAATACTTAGATTGCTGCTCTATTTACTTGTGGTGTATCTTCGAGTGTCGAGGGAGAGGCTAATAACAATTGATGTGCACCAGAAGGAAGTGTAAATTGTTAATTTCCAACTTGCTTGCCCTTGGAGATTGCAACTAAGATTTAGTGGAAAAGTTTGATTCGCCAAGACGATTTATACTGATTTTTTCATTTCTTTCATGTGGGTAGAATTTTGGTTTTTTTGGTTTTTTTTTATAAGTTTGTTTTGTGAGAATCGAAGTCGATTAATTTACAATTTGTGGCGTTATCTTCAAATTTAGTGGGCGAAAGGTGATAGATCACACATTGTTGGCAAATTTAAAGCATCTGGTTATTAATCTTGTTGTAAAAGTACTCGGCTTTGCCTTTAAGTCATTAAGATACATTTGTTTGCAAATGTTGTTGTTATTATCGTTATTATTTATTCATTTTCAAGTGTCTGGAACAGTTTAAGGGCAATAAGGTATTCATGATGGAAGTGCTTTCTTGACTTATTGCACTTTACTTACTCCAAATTTTGAAACAAATTTAAATTTAGTCTCGGCTTTGCTGTACTATTGCCATTATTAGTGATTTTACCGTGTGGACTGATAAAAATAAATGAAATTCTTGGAATATTTTGATTGATGTGTAGAACAGTTCAGTTTACATTAAAAAAAAAACTGGAATAAATGATTGGAATTATTCATTTATTTAAAAACATTACCATTACGAGTCATTATTAAGCATCAATCATTCAGCAGAGATGGAATTCTAGATAATCAGACATTGATAGGATAATTTAAGTCACGTGATTCCACCATCACTCACTCCTGGAACCGTTGACAGCTAAATTCAGATCCATCAAGACGCCGTTGGAAAAGATTTCATTAAAAACAGATACAGTAATACAATATTAGTGATCTTGCAAAAATATTTTTTTGCTGTCTAAAAAAAAAAAAAAAACGCCCACTAAAAAAAAAAAAAAACGCAAAAGTTCTCTATACATTTTAAATCACTTTTTGAATATCAACGCTTTGATAAATGAAAAACATTAGTCCAATGTTGCACGTTCGTGCCGTTACATCAGTTAAAAAAAATAGTATAGTAAAAGTAAGAGCAAAAGCGATTGGTTTAAGAACTGGCAGAGCGCCAACTCGATTTAATACGAGTGGAAAAGTAAAAAAATAATTCGAGTTAAAGGCGCTTTTTGTGCGCGAACTTTATTCGCGTTAATTGAAAGTTACGCTGTTGTTTGCGGGATTTGCACTTGTCACGTAGGCGCAAACTTTTGAACAGTATTTACGAGCCAATATCAAGGGGGTTTAGAAAGAGGCAAAAGCTCCCTTGCCATTCTCTATTCTCCTCTAGCGAGAAGATATTTCGAAGGCAAATCCGAAGCTTGGCGTGGCTTTTTGTATGCTGGTGAAGGGGTCATGACTCGAAGGGTAATGAAGGCCAAGTCAGTATTGGATGGAGTGTGTGTGTGTTGGTGTGTGTGTGTGTGTGTGTGCTGGTGCTGCTGGCAACTCCCTCTCGTGCTGTCACGTGACATTCGTGACTCCGGAAAGCAGCTTGAGCCCAGCTGCCTTCGCAGTCAGTTGTGTCGATATCGGGCGATAGAGGCACCTCTCGGGTTGGTGCGGTTGTGCGGTCACTTGGCTAAAGCCCTCTTTGCTAACTCCTCTGTGACCGAGGGAAAGAGGATTCTGTTGACTTGACACCCCGGCGCAATGCGACTGGGCTTGCACCTGTCCACCAATCACGCAGCGGGGATCTGGAGACGACTTTTGCACGTGCTTCCCACTCTCGTGACACTAACACCTGTGCACCTGTCACAGGTAAAAATGGTTTTTTGCTGTTTTTTATTTTTTTTTCTCTTTCTGTCTCGGGTGGGAGTGAGGTTGACGGGGGAATGCCGTGTGGGAAAAAGTGGCGTGGTATTTTGACTTGTGGTTAAACTGATGTTATTTAGAGCAATTTGAAAGGTTGAGGGGAGCTTTTAGGCAAATTGAAAGATGGAATGGGAAAGTTGGTATTGTGGGAATGATTTTTTTATGAGTGATGCCAGGTTAGGTGAAGGTATGGTTTTCAGTTTGAGGTCGCCCAGACAGGTTTGAATGCGAAATAAGAAGTGGGAGTCGTTATTTATTATTATTTTTATAATGCTGCTGAATTTGATGGTTATAAATTTTGCACGTTGTTGTCAGTTGCTGTTTATTTTATATATTTTTTGTGCTTTTACCGTATTGCTTTCAGTTTTAATTTTTGTTTTTTATTGCTGGGTGACTTGTAGAAGTGTAGATTACAGTTCACACCGAATCGATTCGGCCGTGATTTATCCAATTTATAAGCGAGCGTAATTAAACTAGGGGTTATAATAAATGTGTTTACATTTATTTAATTAGTGTCGGACATTGTTTTAATAGCAAAGAAAAGAAGATAAATGCATGAATAATTTTAGATGTGACTTCGATGTTTTGCAAGACGAAAAGTTCTTAAAGTTTGCATTTTTTTATTTTTTATATTAGCTTTACTTTTTAGGTATTTTTTAAATATTGAGAAATATATTTGCTCGAATTTTCAAAGCTCAGAAACTATGAAACGTCTTGGAAAAGTGTTAAAAACACGTCTTTTCAATGCAACGACTATTAGGTGCTGAAAGAACAAGTCGAGAATTATACAGCGATGAAAATGTATGACAACGATCTGGCCTAAAAACCTCCATATTAAGCAAAACGACGAGATAAAGTCAGCGAACCCCCTTTGAAACGAATTGAAATGAGGGAATTTGAATTGATGTGTTGATATTGCCACGCATTAATGCGTTATTCAAAATCCCATAGTTCATGCCCACGGCTCACTTCGATAAGCCGAACGCACTAAATCAAAAGCATTTATTTAATAGCGTATAAAAAGGTGTAGTACACCTATCATCATCACATCGCAGGTGAGCAAAGAGAGGTGGGGGTTGTCTCGAGGGAAATCAGGGAGAAATCTTGACAAGAGAAGCACGCAGAACAAAATATATCCCTTTATAGAAAAAGTAAGCTGCTTTGCATTATGTTTTAATGGTAAGTCTTCAGCACCCTATCTACCGGATGACACTTTAATGATGTGAAGGTGATTAATATTTCATAAAAGCGTTGTTTACTTTCTTACCTGGTTAAAAAATTGATGGCTTGGCTAGCGGTCCTAGATAAAGGTGAAGGGAGGGGAAAATAGGTTGTTGGGTGCTGAATAAGGTAATGGATTGTTATTTTTTTTACGCTCGCTCTGAGTTTTATTAATTTTTGTGGGAAGGGAAGTTTAGAAAAGAGCATGTTTCATGTGGAATTAGACAGTTGGCGCCACTTGTCTTTAGAAATTTTTCTTCTTCTTCTGCTTAGAATAAATAAAAATTTCAGTGAAAAGGATTAGTAATACAGTCAACGCCCTCATATCCGGACATAGGAAGGGACTGTGAAAAGTGGCTGGATATGGGAGCTGGCCGGGTAACAGAGAGTATTTAGTGTAGGGAGACATTAAAAGGGGCCGAGACTTTTGGTCAGATAAGGAAGCTGGCCGGATATGAGGAGTCTAGATATGAGAGCGTTGACTGTATTTCTAAAATTGTGAAAAGAAATCAAAATACGTTAATTAAATGTTTGGTCAAGGGTTGGGAGAAATTAGGTTATTAGAGGGATTTACTATTAAGATTTGCTGACGTTTACCGTAAATCGGGGGACTTTATTGATTTATGCAAGATTCAGACAAAACTCAATCTATGCAAATAAATGTCACCAAATGTCTGTGGCAAACTCAAGGCCAGTGTGTGGTCAAATGCTGCAGCATTAGAGTAGATGGATTTGGAGACTCTTCTTAGTGTACATTCTTGGTTTGGTTTACAGTGATTAAACTGTAGTATATTATTATATCACCCAAAAGCAGTGCTAAACAAACTATCTTAGCAAAGTGCACAGATCACACGGACATCCATGCAAGAATGCAAGCTCAACAACAAGCACAAAACAGAATAATACATTTTAGTGGTTTTCTGATGTGCATTATTGATGCTTTGGCTATTTTAAAAGAATACACAATACCAATCAAGGCAAGAATAATTACTTAATATTAAAACCTGTACCTAGTACGGTATTTCTTCGAGGTGGATTTATCACGGGTTATGCAAATCATGTTTTTATTATTTTAAATTTGACACTTAACCGAGACTCGGGATTAGTAAACAAGTATCTCGTGTGAGGAAGCATGTTTCTTGAATTGCCCTGCATCCTTCGCCAGCAGGATTATGGATACGATCTGGGGAAGACAAGCAATTGGATGAGTTGGGTGTATATGCTTCAGCTCCACCCCTTAACAAATATGACAAGAGTCATACGACGAGCAAACACAATTGCTTCCTTGTGTGTGTTGACAGCTGTTGTCTTGTTTGCAGTTTGAGTTTTCAAGCTGTTTTGAGTTTTGTATATGAGAATCGCGTTAGGCACTTGCATTTCTGTGTGTTCTTCAACGTCGAGTTGCTAGTTTTATTTTATTTGGATTGGGAAATTTTAAGCAAAATTTTTATTTTTTGTTTAAAGGTAAGATAAATCTGAATTTGAAAGAAATGTCTGGTTAAGCTTTAATGTATTATGAGATATAGCAATTAGAAGTTAGAACTAAAAAGCAGTAATTACGTTGTTTTTTTCTGCACTAGAAGGAGACAATTAAGTCCGTTAATGGATTAAAATGCAGTTTTTAACGTACATGTGTCGTTTTAATGGCTTTGCCGTCTGGTTATCACACTAAAAATGACGTGCTAGTGGATTAAAATAAAATAAAGATTTTTTAATGAGATTATCTAGTTTTACATGTTGTAAGATTTAGTTTAAACTTTGGTAAGCAGCTGCAATACTTGTTTGAATGAGCTGGCACCAATACGTTAAACTGGGTTTAAAATTTAACTTCCGCAGGTCATTTTACATTTTGTGTGACAATGGTATTATTAGGACAGTCATCTTAAACAAATGGGATAATTGTAATTTTTTGGGAAAAAAAATTGAATTAAATTATTCATTAATCTGCAGGATTTAGATTTTAATACAGTTTTGTTAATTAAATCTCCTTGATTTGAATCAATACTGCTTCCGTTTTTAAATAAAAAGCGATATTATCGACATTTTCTAATTGTTTGGATTGGAATTGGAACTTCAATAATTATAGTACCAGCAGGTTACTAGAGAAAGACAACGTTTTAATACTGTTTTTTCTACCCAGATGATTTGTAATTATAAATTATAAAAATAAAAAAAAAAATAAAAAATGAGCACATTGTGAAGATTAATCGCGACTCAGGTCTGTTTATTATCTTCAGAATGCTGAAATGACAGAAACGTCAATTTCATTTTACCTCAGTCGTGTTTCATTTAGAAATTTTTATCTTGTAAACTCAATTTTGTGCTGGTTTTGTATTTAAAGGCTGGATTTTACCTTGCATTAGCTGATCTTCAACAACCAAATATTTTTATTTTTATACAAAACTTCTACATCCTAATACTATACAGTAGAGGTAAATATTGTCCATGATTTCTAAAAAAGCTAAAACAAGTTCTCTTGAAATCAACAAAAGCGTACAATCATCCGATATTACATGTTTCTAAACGAAGGTAAACACGACTTTTGAGTTTATTATAAACAGTAGGTACGAATGTGAAAAAAATCTGCTCCCGGGCGGTAAACAATGGAAGCTAAATTAATGGATAATAAATACATACCGAGTTCATTACTTGTATTAGAATATTTATAACATAAAAGTTACTTTATATACAGTAAACATTAATGGATGAACGCGAATGTCCGCGGGAGTGTCGAAAAGAATGTTTTAGTTAAAGTGACATCGGTTGGTGATAAATGTAAACAACGACAATTGTTTAATGTTCAGTAAATGCAGAATAAGATGTACACTGCCAAGTTCATCCGCTTTAAGTTAAAATGATCTGTATTTTAATTTATTTCTTGTAATCCAAAATTTCAATTTGAGATTTTGGTATTGTCAATAGATATCGTATTCACTTGTCAGAGTATATTGTGATTGTGTATTAACTTAGAATGAACAATCTGGTGACATTTCGTCTCTTCAGAACATAATATTCAGCCTTAATCTTGCGCTTGAGAGTATGTAGTTATAAATGCGCCTCTGGTTAAATGTAAGACGTGCTACACCTTTCTCGTTTTCCGGGTTTTGTTTTTCAAAGTTCCCAGAAAAAAATCTCTTGGACGAGAGAGAAACGACCATTCTTGACAGCAATAATGGTGAGAGTAGTGGTCACTTGATAAAATGGAGTTTTCTTTAGTATGTAACATTTGTCTTTACGATATAGTGAAGAAAGGTATTAAACAGCCCGAAAAAACCATTGGCTTGTAAAGCTTACCATCAATGATCCTTTTTTGGTCGCGATTAGTTAATTACAATAGTTAATTTTTATTGACTACTGTAATGATAACAGTCTTCAATTTTCTCCATCTTGCAAACACGTACGGTATCACAATTGGAAAGTCGTTTTGTGTTATGATTCCTTTGATTGTGGTGAATCAGTCGTCACACGTTTCACGCACCCATCTACTGTTTTGTCACGTGCTAACGCCTTCAACTGAAATTTGTCGGTTTTCCGAGCACCGAGACGTTGGGCACACGAGTTAAAAGTTAATTTTCACTTAAAACTGTAACTGTCAGTTGCCTTCGTTCATGATTCATTCGTTCGCAAACACTGTTGAAAATTTTACATTTTTCTTAAAGACGCCCCACGGTGCGTTCGCCATTGCCCAGCTGTTTTCTTCGCAAATTCCAGTTTCGTCGCACGCCCATGACCTAAAATTTGGCAATTACTTTAAAACCACTAAATAAAAATAAAAGATAATGGCAGCGTTTGTAAATAAGCGTTCTACATATAAGTGCAAACACTATCCTCGTGTTCATAACCCTAATTGATGAGACAGGAAGCTCAAAAACAGTGCTATTACACAGTTGAGTGCGTCTGCTTTTCTGTTCATCCATCCAAGTTAAAAGGAAGAAAGCGGCTGTGTAGGGTGGGCTAAAGAAAAAAAGTGGTGGAGGGGCACGGGAGGGCAGCGGGAAAGGGAATTTCCCCAACATGCAGTGGTGACAATTGGCCATCCCGATGGAGGGCCTTAATGGAGACGAAGTCGTGGAGGAGAATCAATTTGGAGACGCTTGACTGGCCCTGCCCATGGGCTATTGCGATATGGGCGCCACCAACTGAAAAGAAATGGACTCAGAAGAAAATTTTATGACTGAGTGTTGTAGTTTCTTTGGGAATGACACCTGCAATGTTTGGAGTTAGCTACGAGTGCAGGTGTTGATTCAGCAGTTGCAGCTCTTGGGGATTGTGTGGGATGGTAAAGGGTTGTTGAAAGGGCCTTTATGGCAAGTTTGTAGCATTTCAATTGACTTTTGTGTGCAGGGCTGGTTTGTGTCTGAATTCACTTTGAATATTTTGCTTGCTGTTTGGTAAATGCAACGTTGTTTCGTTTCAGTTTTCGTTACGCTTTTATCGTGCCAATACTTGAAATGTTTTTTTATCTTTTTTTTCCTTTCTTTTTTTACGGCTAGAAATGAGTTTTACTATTTGAATGCTGTTTTTGAATTGAATTGTTTGGTATTGTTGGCGTGTTGCAAGTGCCAAGTGTGGATTGGAATTGAAATTTGGATTTGATGCACTTTTTTCTACTTGATGTTCGATGTAAGATTAAGGTGGAAATGGATGATGACATTTGTGGTAGGTCGGCGATTTTCACAAACGATAATTGAAAAGTTATTAATTAGTTTTATGATGTGATTGAGTTTGAATTTTTTTTTAATGGAGACATCGATGATTAGAGACTCATTAAAAATGCCAATAACATTTTTATGTGTTTAAACTGACTTGTGAGTATGGGATCCTGGAAGATTTAAAGTGAAATTTCATTACCACAGTTCACAACTTTTGAGGATTAAAACATAATTTTATAAGTTTCATATATATTATTTTACAATATTTCTCTTATATGTAATGCCACCTAATCCCACTTACTGTAGCATCCACAAATGCTATCTATAAGCTAGTACAGTATTATGCTTAAGAACCTTATGGTTGAACTGCACATACCCAGGAGAGATAATGTGACGGCAAATTATGATGCAAATTCGAAGGCAATAATGTGAGGCTTCTAGGCTTCTAGGCACATCTCAAAACCTGCACTTAAATATAACTCAAAATCATAGACCACAACAACAAGTTTGTATTCTATACTTTAAAAATTCGAATTCGTGCCACTTTTTTGTATAACAGTAAACACCTATTCGTATTTATATTCGAAAGGTTTTGAATACCCATCCACAATATAGACCAAAAATAAATTGAAGGTGAAGGAAAGATAAAAAAATGGGGAAAAATTGTGATTTTTCCCCCCTCTTCTCTCTGCATGTGGCCTACAATATTACCTGGCTCTATATGCATTTGGCAGATTCAACAGTTCTATTTATACCTCACCTCTTTCTCCTCAATTTGAAGACTGCTCTTGGGAGACATTGCTCTCTTACTTCTTGCTTGCGGCCACAAGACCCAGCTACCAGTATTATGATATGCGTGCGGGTATCATATGCGGAAACTGGGTATCCCATCTGAGGAATAAGATTAAAGAGAAATTGAGTTTGAGACTAGGTCCCTTCTCCTCCTGGCTATGTCTATAGTGCCATCAACTCTGCAAGAGATGTGCTTCCATCCTGCTAGTGATGTCTTTGGCATTTTGAAAGGAAAAAAAAACTTTAGCCCTTATTCGCTTCGATATACGCCTACGGCTTGATAGGATGTAAGTGTGTAATTTTGTCACTATATTTAGGTGAACATGTGGATGAGATTTTTTAGAAGCTAGGTAAACATAAAAAACTGAGGCTTGAATTAAAGTTGAGGTATCGTAGCAACACTGGCATTTTGGAAGGCGCTTGAAAATAGTCATTTTTTGTCTTATGGTACATGGGTTTTTGATCATATTAATTTTTTTAAGTCAATTGAAACCAGGTTTTAAAAAAGTTGATTTTTGGAGAAAATACAACTGTACATGTTTAAAGCATAATTTTTATGCATTGCCGTTGTTTAGATTACAGTAGTAAAATAAAGCTGATGTTACAGTATTTAGATTTTGAGTGAATTTTAGTGGAAGAAGGAGAATTCTATCTTACATACCTACTCTTTAAATATATTCTTTGAGGGCCCATAAAGATTAAAAGTGATTTGAATAGTCACAAAATAAAAATTGTACTTTTTAAGGTTTAATGTTGACTTATTTTGGCTCATTATTTATAATCTACAGTATTATACAATACGTCTGTAATAGTCCTAATTGAGTACTGTTTTGTAAGCTAAAAATGCATTAAGTAAATCTAAATTTTACAAATATGAAAGTAAACACGTACTATACTATACTTCCCAGTTGAGAATATTTTACATAAAGGGAAATCCGAATTTTCATATACGTTTTGTAAAAACAAAACAATTATTGCCTTGAAGACAGCGAGTAACCCTAGAACCAAAAGGTTGTGCTTTTGGCCCTTAGCCACTCCTAACTTGAAAAAGGGGGCACTGGGGCACAATATTGCGACACTCCACTGTTTATCTTTGAATTTCCTACAGGAGAGTAGGGGTTCCAAGTAAATTTCTGCCAGGTCACACATAGGACTAAAAGACAGCACTGCAGGAAAAAAAATCTATCGATCAAAAACAGTGAAGATCACAGCAATAAACTTATTTTAAAAAAAGAAAAAAAGAGAAAATTTTATGATATAATTTTATGTTTTTTTTTTTGTTTTTTTTTATTTATAATATACTTCGAAAAATCATTATTCCAGAATAACCAAAAGCTTGTGATAGCGACACCTGTGATGAAGGCGTGTAAACTGACACTCCAACTTGCATTAGCGTCTACCACTCGCCAGATATTTTATTCGAAGACAATATTATCTGTGCACTCAACATGACATTTATTTTACAATTTGTTTAAAAACGAATACAGAAAATATCTATTTTTTTTTACTTTTCCTTTTGATTGTTGACATAATGTCAACATGCCAGTCAAAACAGAAAAAAAATTGTCTTTTGAAAGACGGGACGTCAAAAAAGTAGACCTAAATACACTCAATACTCGTAACTACAATCGTATAAATGTCTTATTGAGCAGTCATTCAGAAAAGGCCAGAAATGAGTAGATGGAATGTAAAGTCCTAATGCAAGTTAGTTACCTAAGTTTGTGGAGTTATGTGGAGTGTAATACGGTATAGCTTTATAAAAGTTAACTGGAGAGAAAAAGAATGGTTGGGATGTCAATATTTTTGTCTGTACATTGCCTCGAGGACTAGCAAAGACAAGACAAAAGAAGTCGAGTACAGATGAAAAAAAAGAATAAGAAAAAAGAAAAAGAAAAGGGATGTATACTTTTATAATGAAAATCAATAAAATTCAGAAAGTCAGTGGAAAAACCAGAGAAGGATGTGGCTTAAATGAAAAATCCCTTTTCAAAGAAGTTTTAAATGGCTAAATGAGACTTGACAAGGGCTAAAAGGAATTGCAAAGCATAGAACAACTGGAAGGCACGTAGCAGTAAACAAATTTATTTAAATATTTATTTTGTTTTTTTTTCTTAAGTTATTTTATTTTTTACATTGTTATTTACTCTTTTTCTTAACTTACTTGTTAGTTTCATTCTGCATGTGGTTTATGAGTTTGGTTTCACTTGGTCATAACTTGATGAAAATCATGGAAATATCATATGTTTCACGTATATCCTGGATGAATAATAGAAATTACTTATCCAAGGTATATCAATGCAATATTTATATTTTGATATATTTTTTGATATTTCGATATTTAAAACAAAAGCAAAATCAAAACAAGATGAAATTATTTATTGTAATTTCTTTATATAAGTCAATTCAAAACTATTTTGATGTGTTTGTTCAAGCATGGCACGTTTTAAAAGTTGCGAATTTGTAAAGAAAATTTGTTGCCATTTCTGCATCTGAATAAAATTTTTAAAACTGGTAAACGGTAGAACTAAAATTTGGGCAATTTATGTTTTACCGTCAGTAAAAACCGGTGGAGTAACCCTGTAAGCTTTTACTCAAGTTGTCAAGAGCTATATTAGTTTAATTTAATTTACTAATTGAATTTTAGAATTCTTAAAAGGATTTTTTTTACTATATAATCCATTTTGCTTTCGCTTGATGTCTTGCTCAAAAGGCATTTCTTATATCTTTTTTTTTTTTTTTTTTATTTTTTATTATTGAATAATTTATTGATTTTTTATTTTGAAAACAAAGAAACCCGACAAACTGAAAATTTATTTTTAAATCCTAAACTAGTGGTTATTTGACTATTGTTATCAATTTAGTTATCTGTCTTCACATCTACTCTAAAGCAGAATAATTTATTTTCGTAGTGTTTACCGAATTCCATTAATGAACATCTGTTTACATAGCCAGAGTGTATAATGTTATTATAATTATTTGTACCATTTGTATCATTTATTCATCAGTTAAAAAATTAAATTATGGAAAATGGCCCAAGGAAATCATAACTCATTAGCCATTTAATAACATTAAAATTGTGTAGCAAGTCATGAAATAATAGTGAGCTAAGTTTGAAATGCGAAACGATCAATAACTGTGTATGTTTTCACCTTTAGCATCAGTTTTGAGCAAACCACAAATCCCATAATGACTTACGGCTGCTTCTGTCACACAAGCGAAACTCAGTAATCTTAAGGTCGTGAATTGTACTGCAGTTTTTGAGTTTTACTATATTCAAATTTTAATAAGAATAAAAAAATCAGGAAAAACAATTAAAAGTATTTTTAAAATCAAAAGTAAATTGTGTATGACCAGTTTAATGTTTAAAAAGGGTGATGTATGTGGATAGCAACAAATGAGGCTAATACTTTGTTCACTGCAGATATAAGTTAGATCAAAATGGATCTAGATCTAGGATGAAGAAAATTAAATCAGGATTAAATTGAATTTTGATTTGGCTGGTGTTCACATTGAATATTTCATCCAATCCAACAGTTTACTCGTAACATCTTCCTGTCTGTAGAAGAATATCGCCTATCCACAGGAACGTGCAAGAGTGGATTGAGTTAAAGGCTTTGATTTGAGAACTTGGTTCACGAATCAAGTTCTAATCATGTTTGGATCTAGATACGTGAATCGAGTTTGAGTTCATACTGCGGATCTAGATTCAGCTAGGCTGATCTAAATCCACATATGCAGTGTGAACGAGGTAATTCCTGTTCTTCCCTTTTTTTTTTCTTTTTTTTTTAAATTTATTTATTTTTTTCTTTTTTATTTTTTTTATTTTTTTATTTATTTATTTTTTTATTTATTTATTTATTTATTTATTTATTTACATTTTTTCCCTTTTTTTTATTTGTTATAGACATTCTGAATTTGCCGCCCCACTGGTCCTATATAATTGCACACAGTACTCGATTTTAAAAGGTTTGTGAATTTGCTTATTTGTTTTAGATTATATCCGAAATTCGACAGAGCAGATTTACGCTAAGCAAACAGCACATGGTGGTAAATATTCCGCAACAAAATTGATGAATGTAGGTAAACATTTGGTGTGAACACGTGCTCAGTTCGTTAATCTAGATTCAAGCACTTGTTTGTTAATCGGGTTCCCACTACACTACTCACTGCAGATCTACTGTAGATTGACAAGACTAGAGCCTGTATAATTTGCTAGCTTTTCAAACAGCCTGCAATATCAATGTAGTAATCAGTACTTTAATAGTGTTTGAGATATTGAATGCGATTAATTGCGTATTGCTAAATTCGAAACAAGCTACTGTGGCTATTCAGCAATGTCGAACTGGCAAGAATATTTTATTGTGTGAATCTATACAATCAAAGGATGGATTTTCTATTTGCAAGATAGACAAGCGAAGTTTTAACTACTGTACTTCCCCAAATGAGATTTTGATAGATTATGTTTGCTAGAAAATCATTTTTTTTTTCTGATTCAAGTGGTCTAGGAAGGGAATCAAATGATAAAATCATTGAAGTGCAGTATGTCAATTAATGCATTAAAATCTTTGGTTTGCAGTTCGAAAGTTACAAAACTAGAACTTATAGAGAGAGATCAAAGCACCGGCTTAGGTTAATGTTCACTGATACTTGTAAATTAGCAAATCTGTAAAGTAGCAAACTAAATGCACAACTTAACTGAACGTGAAAAAGACATTGTTGAAGTTAGTTCGGAGTATGCATAATTGAAAATTGTTCGCTTTCTCGATTAGATATGCAGAAGATGAGTGCTATTGCTTCATATTTAAGTGCGACCTGGGAGCAGACAAAGTGTTTGTTTGGCCTTGCGGCTTTTTGAGGTTTTAAAGGGTTAAGCCCGTGTTTTGTCGCTGATGGTTGGCTGATGTCAACAGTGAAATATCTTCTTTGCTCTCTAACGTCACGCTTTAGGGTTGTGTGGTCCACATAAGTCTCAGTAGAGGGAGTGTGTGTGTGCCAGTATAAAGCCTAAAGAAATATATAGTGATTTTGTAGTGTGATAAGGGCAGCGCAAGTTTTTAAAGTTGAGTCCATAAAAGGAAGAAAAGAAGAAGAGGAAAAGTTGTAGAAAATAAAGAATGATGTTTTAGGGTAGCAGTTTAAAAGTCCTTTTTTTAACCGGCCCCCCTATCCTTTATTATTACGGTATATATATTTTTCGAAAGTAGTGGAAAATTACTCTATTTATATGCGATACAGTTTGAGAATGGATTTTTTCCCCCCTTTTATCTGTTGATTTCTTTGCTCAAGTTGATTGAAAGCCTTGTTGAATCGAAGGAAAAGTTGGAGAAAGCAGTGAAATAAAATGGCAGCCAAGTGTGTGATAACATGGTCAGGGAATGATGTCATTTATCACGCTGACATTAGGGCTTAATGAGAAAAATATCTGCAAAATTGTTGATGGTTTGTTTTTTAATTAGATTTTCGTCTCTACTAATTGAGACATCAATCATTGGGTACTAATGTCAACAAGCAATGACCATAAGTTTTTCTCTTTTTTTCGGGTGGGTGAGGACCGTGATTTCTCTTTTTAAACCATCAGTCAGTTTTATTTTCTGATTTATATGTTGTTTATACAAAGGGGTACCATAGATCAAAGTATAATTGGACTCCCATTTTTTAAAGGGGCACAAAAACCGCTTGACATGATCAATTTTGTTTTGCTTGGTAAGTAGTTTGGAATTGAAGTAGGGAATTAATAATTGAACACTCTTAATGGCACTGCACACATTGTTGGTGTTTACTTGTTGTTGGTTAGATGAAGTTGATTGAATTTTAGCTGTAGGTTGTTTGGGACAACATAATCATTGTTGGGTTTTACTTCACTTTTGAGCTTCATGTTTTTTGAAATTTAACTATATATTTTAAAAAGAATTTGTATATTATTTCTGTTGTTACTTTAGTTATATTGAGTTTTACTGTTTGTTACTGGCTTCTGGTGTCTTCTTGTCAAACACGCTTTTTTATACTTTTCTTCATTTATATCATAAAACATGAGTTCCAATATTGTGTATTTTACGTCAATAATCAATACTACTGACGACTTTCACCAAAACATTACGAGATTATTTATTTTATATCATATCATATCATATCGTCATCAATACTTACATCCGACAATT
Source organism: Geophilus truncorum (assembly GCA_034695745.1). Taxonomy (NCBI): domain Eukaryota; kingdom Metazoa; phylum Arthropoda; class Chilopoda; order Geophilomorpha; family Geophilidae; genus Geophilus; species Geophilus truncorum. The sequence goes on along the minus strand of JAQFZP010000050.1, from coordinate 32,584 downwards.
ATTTAATAAGTATTTTTTTTTTTAAATTTAAAAAGTAAGTTGGGGTTATAAAGTGAAAAACGGAGGCGTGAAAGTTAGAAATAATCATTTTTCACAGCTTTATTCCCAAACGGAGAATAATTATTTACAGCCAAATTAAGAGATATTCTCACGAGGCGGACAACGCTTATTATTTATACAACTCACTTCATAACTTTAAGGTTTATTTTAATTTACTGTATATAAAGTTAGCTTCACTGCTCAGCAAGGTCTCCAGACTCTGTGCGGTTTTTATTAAAAAATATACTAAATATTTATTAACCTTACTCATACACATTTCTTGAGTATGGATTATTGTAGCAGGTAAAAAAAATGTGAGAGAAAAAAATTAAATTTATTTTCGGACTAAGGGAGTTCCTTTTCTTAAATCATCAGCATTAAGCAACTGAGGGAAGAAAAAAAACATTTTTTTTTTTTTTTTTGCTTAAAATTTTCAAATTGAAGTTACAAACATCAAATTTAATATTCATCTTAACAACTCCATATACAGACCCAAGAAACAGCTTTTAAAAAGAAAGAAAGAAAAAGACGGGGGAGTCGAGGGAGGAGAAAGAAAAAAAAAAACCATCAAAACTTGGCTTCATTAAAAACTTTTACAAACTCATATCGTATTTTTCTTTTCTTGTGCAACTCTTAAGATCGACCAAGCATAAAGACAACGCCTGACTCAACTCCGTAGGGGGTGTAAAATGAAGGTTGCTCTTCCACCACCACCTCCATTTTCTTTCTTGCATTTGGTAAATTCAATTGTCATGTGACAGCTGGTTAGAATGTTAGCAAAATGCTTAGAGTAGAGCGCAATTATAAAACAGGTCAAGCAAGTCAGCATCGTCGCCTAGCATTTTCAGTCTTAACCCTTTATTGCTGTGGGAATGAAAAATGCAAATTTTATGTTGCTCTTAGATATTTCAAGTTGAGGGAGAGTCTGTTTTTAATTGCAAACTTCATTATTTGATGTGGTTTTTCTTCATGTTGCTCGCGTTGTTTGTTGTTGCTTATGTTGTTGTTGTTGTTGTTGTTTTCGTGTCTATTTCTTGTTTATTACATCAGTTCGATTTTCATTTTTTTTAAACTTTTTTTTCTATTTTTTTCTCTCCAATATTTACACACTTTGTCACGCAAAAAAATATTGCTACAACTTTTATTTTATTTATATTCTTGTTACTAATATCGTAAAAAAAAAAAAAAAAAAAATAGTTTTTAATGGAAAATAAAATATCAGGTATTTTTTGCCATCTAAACTTTCAAAGGTAAACAAACTGGTTTTAACTTGACTTAGTCTAAGAGTGACTTATGTCTTTTGCCATGAGTTATTCTGCAGCCAATATTTAACTACTTAATTTTTTTTAAGCGAGAAGGCTATGAAATGCTAGTTACTTCGTAAAATCGACATCTTTATCAACAATATACAAAATTTCAAATTTTTAGTGGAGATCTCACCAAACTGCAATAAGTGTACTGCTGGGAAACAAACCCATTATTGATCTAACGAGCGTTGATCTAAGTCTATTTTAGTAAAGGCTTGAATCGGATTACCGTTTGTACAATGCACACAAAAGTGTCTGATTACGATTTTATTAAATATTCAAGCTTGTCTTAGCTTTTCTTGCTATTTTTGCATTTTCTCTCGTCTTAAAAGTGACAGCACTGATCAAATTATATTAAATTTGTGGTTTATCTGAACTCTGCATTTTTACGATTTTGACAGATAATTAAACTTTAATATCATCAGAGGTAAACATTACTGAGGTATAACAAGTATTGAAATTTTAATGAACAGTTACTGTATATCTGTTTCGTGTATAGCTTTAACTTATTTGTAAGTTTCAGTATCGACTAATTTTGTACTAGAGTTAGCTCGTGACTAGAATATGTAACTGAAACCTACAATTGATCGTAAATTTGAGTATAACTGATTCATGGCTTTTTTTAATGTAGTATTAAACCTGAAATTTCTGTCCGATACTAACACGAACTCGACAGAACTTTAACAGCGTCGTAAAATCTGACCTTGTCAGCAAATGTAGAAAAAAATAAAGATAATACTGACATGACATTTTCTTTTTTTAGAAATACATTTTTGCTCTTAAGGGCCTAGTAATGTGAATACGTATTGCAAAACACGATTTAAAATGAGTTTGTAAATTTAAATTGATGTGTCTGAGATTTACAGTAATTTCTAATCACCGAAATTCACTAAAAATTGTTAGAAAAAGAAATTCAAATCAAACTTGGCATTTGAATTTTTTTTTTGGGGGTTTAAGTCTAAACTTTAAAAGAAATTATTTTAACTTAAATTACTGCATTTTTTTTCCCAGACAAAATTCTATGTTTGACATTTTGATTAAAGTAAAATGTAACGTAAAACAAATATTTTCTCATTTTTTTATCTCCCACCAGCATAAAAAAAATATTTTTACATTTTTTTGATTGCTGTAGATAACAAGCATTCGGTCCAAAACGGTCATTTTCTTAGTTTTGAACAGATGCAGGCCATTAAAAGAGAGTTTTTGAAAAATGTCGAGGAAAAAAGGCAAAACGAAGAGTTTTGTATTGTAGAAAGAAAAAAACGACGGAGGGGAAAAAATGGGGACCATTTGTGCGTAGAGAAAAACGAGTATGGAAAGTAGAAATGAAAAGAAAAGAAGAAATAAAGTTACTTTTCGAAGCACGAACGAGAGGAGGATTAAGGAGGGCTGTCGGGAGGAGTTGGTAATCACCACTCGCAGTTCGATAAGTCGACAAATTAGTTTGAAAACAAACAGCAGATAGTGAACACGACAGGCGTTGAAATGGCCCCATTATAGGATGAATGTTCTTGATTTGGGAAAAAAGGAACCACCCTCATCTCCCCTCCTCGCTCTCTTTTTATCTTTATCCTTCCCGCGCTTACTCTTTCTGAAATTTCCCTTTTGCTAAGTAACAGACAGCTATAAATTCGCTTTTAGCTTAAGTGTACACCTTCTTAATCTCGAGAAGATTTGCCAAACTTTCAAAACCACAATTTTATTATAAAAAAAAAAAAATGGAAGAATTTGAGTTTTGCACCAAACCGACAACAGATGGTGCTGCAGTTTTGTAAGGATATTTTGCATTTGTTTACATGATATCTATTGCCTTCACGTTGTTAACATCACGTGACTAGTGCACCCAAAATGAATGTTGTAAAACAGTAAAGAGTTGCACTTTACAGGAAGAGGTCGGTAATCTTTTTTTTCTAAATGGTCCAGATGAGTCAGCAGAGACTTTTTGCGGGCCAGGGCAAGACACTATGCGACCAAAGATGCGTACGAGAGGGCTAAGATAATAGACAACGAAGCGGCTTCTCTGTGTGCCGTTATTCGACGGTAAAAGTGTGTACTTTCTTCTCGCGATCATTTCAATTACGTAGAAGCCTCAAAACCAAACCGGAAGTGCACTCTGTTCTCCTCCTTTCGATCTTCACTTACCGCGAACGACTCTTGAAAAGTGAATTTTCCATGCAGTCAGCTCGAATTCGACTTAATGTGTTTTAGATAAGTTGAAACTTGGCTAATTTTGCCCCAGCAGATAGAATTATGCATTTAAATGAAAATTGGCAAAATGAAATTTTACACTCGAACGTGATTATTAAATTATCATTTCTATTTAATTATAATGAAATTTACCAAATGAAATCCCCACATTTTAGTTGTTATTCATTTGTCGTAGTTCTCACCCTCACCCCGTACTCCATCTCAGTTGTGGCACACTGCAGCAGTCTTAAGCCGCATCAATAATGGCATCGCAGCCACAGCCACAGCCCCAACCGACCGTAATGGCGATCACTCAAAAAAGAAAGTTAGACGCTATTGGTTAAGATGATTGGAGAATTCCTCGATAGTGAGACGAAGAAGGCGGTAATAAATGTCACGGTATTTGTTATTTCTGCGAGTTCCACCTTGTAATAATAGTAATAGAAGAGGAAAAAATAAAGATATATCTAAGGGGATTGCGAGTACGATTGCCATGGTAACTGGAGGCACGAGTCGGGACGAGAGTTTGTTTCTTCATGGCTGCGCTTAGCTCATGTCACGTTTACTGATTGTTCTGCTCAATTGGATGCTAGAACAGTTGCTGAACTTGTAGTCTTTCCTATTAATTGTAATCAATACGAAGCAATGTGCACATGTTGTACGAATTAAGCAATATACAGTAGAATAACACGCGTTGTTAAGCTCAGCCCTGATCATTAGTAACTTATGTTCAATAAATGCGGTTGTTTTCATTTGCGTTTAATCGCTCGCAACTTGTATTAAAGTTTGATTTCATTTTACAGTTAAATAATGGGCGTTGGTTGTTGATTTTAATGCGCTTTAATGGGGGTCGATGATGTTAGAATTTGCTTTATTGGTGTTTAAGGATGCATCAACGCTCCGCTTTTGTTTTCTTTGCGTTTGCAAGTGGTTAGCAAAAATAAATTTCAATTTTTAGCTTAAGGTGAAGTCAGAAATGACGTCACGAATGTTTAAATCTGGTACGTTGAATTGAGAAAAGTGTAACAAATAAAATGTGGTATGATGTAATAAACAGAGCTAATACACTGCAATCACAACACTGGCATCATCAAATCGTTAATGCTTCCATCTCCACACAAGTACAAAAATCACAAGCCGTCAGTCATGAAAAAAGGCAGACAAACAAATAAAAAGCAAGGGAAAAAAGTAATAAATAAACAGAGCAGAACCTTAGAACAAAAGATAGCAGTTGTTTTATGTTTGTGTTGATTTGTGAGATACACAGTAGTATTTTAGCCGTGTCAAAAGTGAAGATGCCGAGGTTTTCCCATTTTCTTGAGGTATATCCACGAGTCCGTGTTGAGTTGTCGACTAAGTTGTTACATCTTGGGATTGTTTAACCCATTAGACGAGACGTTGAGAGTGGACAACTCCATTGGTAAGAGAGGCACACTTAAAACAGCTTACAGCAGTCGTCCCTCGATCTGCCAACACATGTATTTCATTTTGACATTAACAGCACTACATTGTACAATAAATTCTACTTTAAGTGGCCATGTTTATTCTCAGAAGTGAACCGAGTTGCTCTTGAAAGGACGATTTCTTCTGCCTCTTTTGACTAGAATAAACCGTCTATAGAAGTTTTAACTTCTTTTACTAACTTACAAGGTAAATTTGAAAGAAAAAATTCGCTAAAAGTGCTGAATTTTCGTATTTGCACTTGGACTAATAGAATTTTGCTCGATTCTCTCGAGACTAATAAAAATGAAAGTTTGGTAACGCTTCGCACTCGGATTCCTTTAATTGTGCAAGGACTTTGCGCGCACTGCATAATTCCTTTGTCCACAAATGCTTCGATAGCGCATACAATAAACATGAGCCTGGAAAATTTTCTGGTCGTTGCTATCACCTGAAGATCAAAACCGAGATCAAAACTGCTCACTTCAGCCATATGTGGGCAACCACCGCAACTCTCCAACCACGAATGATTCTCGTGTAACGGTAATGGTTTCGGATGGACATTAGGACACTTGTAATAGACTCCTTTTCACCGATCCCAAGTGAATGGACGCTCAATAAAGCGAACGATAGAATACTGTACATACCGTAATATTTATTAAGTTTTCCCAGCTTATCGCTTAGAGTTAGATGTTATCCTTTTTCATTGTCGATTCCTCAATGTTTATACTGTATACAATACTTGTGTAGATGAAAATGTTTATCCGTAAAATATATCAAAATTGAATTTCTTTGCTTTTTCTGATGGCATCGCGAATAAACAAACGCTGCACTTTGTAAGAAAGAGAGTGGAACATTGTTCTGGGCTTAAATGATGATGATGAGTATTGACTGAATGTTTGGATGTTAGGCGAAGGTACCAAATTGCCAACAAGCAATTTCATTTGGATTGTAAGTGCCGAAACACATTTAATATTTATTATTTACATGAAAAATATTTATTGATCACAAATTTAGTGATTATCACATGCTTTTCTCGAAATTAGATGACTGATGGTATCGATTTTGTGGGAACAGGTTCTTTGTTTGACTCATTATATTTCTATCTAAGCGTGTCTCGTAGATACAGCATCAACTTACAGATCTCAGTACGAGATTTTTATTTGCTTTCGGTCTTCATTAAGCCACTCGTTTGTGTGTGTATGGTACAGTAATTGCAACACGAAAAACCATAATCTCGAGATTTATTTTGTCACACTTTGAAAGTGAATTGAAAGTCAGTTGTGAATTAATTTCTATTTTTATTTTTATTTTTATTTTTATTTTTATTTTTATTTTGGTATTAAAAAATAAAAACACAATCAATTTATTTTATTACACAACTCCACGCGTGGACAAAATTAGTTTGGGGAAATGCCATGCAAATCTTTGGAGAGAAGTAACTATAAATTAATAAAAGGAAAATGTTTAACTTGGGGTTTTCATCATTTGCAACGAATAAATAATTTGGCTCAACCTTAAGGTCGAAGGCGGCCAGACTGGGACTTAGGGGATTAGTAAATAGAAATGTAAATAAAGTCGGTGTAGCGAAAACAAATGAAAGGCGTTGGTAGGGGACATTTGCGGCGACTTTAATGCCTAGCTGCAGCAAACAAGAAGCTGCAATTATAAATTTTCATACGCGTTTCTCTTTCACTGGTTGGTATCGCTATAAAATAACCTGGTAAAGGATCATTAAAATTAAAGTGCTCACTTGGATTGTTGCCAGCATAAATAATTCAGTTGGTTTACTTTAACTCGACTTCAATTATTTATTTCGTTTAGATAAAAATTTGCCGTTCGAAGTTGTCAGCTTGGTTTGTTTTACTTTTCTACTAAATTTTGCTTCCGTAATTGTTTGTAGTGTTTTTTGTTTTATGAAAATTTAATGCATTCTACAGGAAAAAGCATGAGTGTGTTTATATTTTAATGGAAAATTTACCTTGGATTGACAATTGCTTTGGTGAAAAATTGCGAAATTAGGAGTGAAGTTGCGATTAAACATTTGCACAATTCTGTGCAAATTCAGTTAGTTGTTTTTTTTTCTGTTAAAATTGTTTAAAAATAATTTTATCTAAGTAAATTCTTTACTGTTTTAATAAAAGATTTGTTTTGGATGTGCGAAGTGCGATACAGTTTCAGAGCATGATTTCTGGAAGAAAAGTACCTTATGAACTCGTAAATAGAACTTTAATTACAATCTCAGTCGAGTGGATTTACAGCTTACGAAGTTTTGATTGCGCTTGATTCGAGAGTTATAACTTTTATTAATGCCGTTTATATTTCTTACGTGATGAAAAGAAGATTAATTTAATTGTATTTAAGGTTAGGTACATTAAAGTGGGATTTTATGTTTAATTTTATACATTTCCGTTTCGACGCTATTTTTGTCTATTTATTGCAAGTTGTTATAAAAGTTTTAACGCTGTGTTTATTTTTGAAAAAAAAAGGAAAAGTTAGAAGAGGAAAATGTGTGTTTATTACTTGAATTATGGGCTTTGGGTTTAATGTCAAAAGTTATTTGGTGGACTATATAAATCAAAATCAAAATAAAGCAAGTTAAAAGATGAGAAAATGGGTTTAGGAGGGATTAATGTTTGCATTTTTAAGATGAAAAAAACCAAGAAAATTAGCGCCTCGATGCGCTTTGCAACGTTCAAATGAAGTTGAAGGCGTTTTGACAAATTTATTTGGGCAATTTCTATTTACGCAGAAAGAGCAATGAGAGTTCTGTAATTTCTCATCTTTTGCGTTTTATTAATTTGTTGGCTCAAGAAGAATTTAATTAACTCGCATACAGCAAGGAGAAAACTCATGGTAGCTAATTAGACTCGACGGATTTCCAAGTGACAAAATAATGAGACTAAGAAAAACAAAAGTGAGAAACGCGAGTTTAATTTGTCTAACAAGAAACGCTTAATCTGTTTCCTCGCGTCGGTACAATCGAAGTGCAGGTTTATCGTTTTATCTACTGCAAAACGGATCGATCCATTTCTCCGGCCAACATTTAAATACAGTAAGAGCTTTGCTCATTTACAAAATCTTAACAATTTGAGACATTCACTTGTCAGTCAAACATTCATCAACATTGGGACAATGTACATCTCATTTACTTCGTTTTGTTAGTAAGGAACCATTCTTTTAATACAAGTGATGGGTTTACAGTCTGAGCCTTTAACTCCTATCGAGACTAGATTGATTAACCTATTTTGCATAGTGCAGTGCCATACATTTCTCTTCTTGTGCCATTATCGTTACACAAATAGACAGAGACAGACAGTAAGACAGAGGGGGACACTGCTGGAATTGCAGTGTACACAATTTTTGGTTTATTCACTTAAGAGTTATGAATTCCTTCAAGTCGTACGCAAGGCAATGTTTATTTTGGGCAAATAAGCAAACGTTTTTCTTTCTGCCTTATGTAAAGGTTTTTATTAGTCTTCTCTTTCTTTTCCCGTAATAAGTAAGAGTAATGGTAGACTGTAAAAAATAAAAAAAATGCGTTGCCTTCGTATAACGAGGCTTTGTATTAATTTAATGTTGTTCACAGGTAGCGAAAAGCTTTTACTCAGACAGTGCTGAAAGCTTATTTATAGATTTCGCATTAAAGTATTTTAGAAAGAAAATTTTCTGATTGCAAACTTGCAAGAAAAAAAATGATGAAATTTTCTTTTCCACTGTTTGTATTTGGTCTTAGTAAGTGTGGCATAAAGGAATGAATTCGAAAAAAAATAGAAAATAAGAGAAAAAAAATCAATAAAGTTGTCAGTTTTTTCCCCACTAATTTTAAAATGAAAAAAAAGTGTTCGGTTGGTGGAAAGAAAGTAATAAATATTAATTGACAGTTAACAGTCAGTTGCAATTATTTAATGTTCATTAACTTCTCCCTAGGCAATTGTAAAAACTAAATTGCTACACTAGGGTTAGATTGCAGCCACCTAAATTAAAATTACACAAAGTTTAATCACTTAAGTTCAACTAAAATGCCATTGCAATGAATCAAAGTTAAATTACATTTGGTATGGTTTACATGTTAATCTTTCAATTTGGCTTGCAAATGCCGCTAATATCCTGTGCAAGGGTTTATACGTGTCGATAGAGGGTTTTGGTGAAAGGCTTTAACATTTTTACAACGTTGAAAGAACATTAAATATTTTTCTGCCCAGATTTCTAATAAGGCTACGAGTGGTGTAGTTGGCTTCCAGAAGATATGGCCATTTAAGGCATTTGATGGCAACGGGTCCTGCCAATACACTTTTTTCCCATTAGATAAAACGGCCACGTCACTTCACCCGTTCACCCACATCTAAATTGCCGCTCGAATCGCGTATGGGTTTGATTTGAAGCTAGGAACGGTTTGGGTGCATTTTAACTTAATGACGTCACGGTTGGCTAGCCAATCATAGCCGAGGATAATCATTTGACATTGCTTTTAGCGAAGGTTTAAGATGTTAATTTGTAAGAAGATGATTTGGGCGAGCGGTTTAAGCTTGCGCACAATTACTCGTCGTCGTTTTTCATCCTCGGAGATGTTAATTGCATAATCGGGTTAATCTTGTTTTGTTGCCGCTTTATGTCAGTAATTGGAGGTGAGGGTGAATCGAAAAGTCATACAGGTGAATTGTCTTTCACCTTCTGGCTCCGTCCCAATTCTCTAATTCTGGCTTCGTGCCTTAGCCTTCTTCTGATTGGCGGATCCAATTATGAAGGATGAAGTGTTTGACTCGAAATCACTGCCACACTTCCATTCACTTTTACAAATAAGAAAACAAGCAAAGGGAAAAAGTTATCACTGCATGACCAGCGAGTCAAGTCGTGACAGACGCTTTATTATCGGCTGTTGCGCAGTGGGAAAATCTTTTTTCGTTCTCACGTTAATGCTTTATGTGACTGTAGGAGTGAAGTTCTCAAAATAACAAAATTCTCTGGTTATTTACACTCGATGGTTTCGCCTGGGCTGCGCTGTGTGTTCTCCTAAACACGGACACTCCATTAAAATGTTTGCTGATTAATTGCTGTCTGACTTATTGAAAGCGTTGCATTCAAGCTAGAGTGGAGCGGAACTTGCAAGATATCAATCACTTGACATTTCGCCCTATTCAGACGACGTGCTTTAAATGATGTATTGTCAGAATATACGTTTAGTGCTTACGAAGTTAAGTTATTGTTTTGAAGAGAGGGGGAAAAAAAGACTGCAGTTATACTTAACAGCAACAGGAGTCGAGTTATGTGCAATTTCAGGTTTATTTTGGGGCAACAATTATTATAACTGTGGTCTCTTGACCTTTGGGTTCAGTGTGCAGCAATTAATAAAATGAAATGCTGCACCTTCAAAAGTGTCTGGATTTATTTTATTTCTAAGTGAAGTCAGCTCAGATGTCACAAAAGCCAGGAAATCAACAATGAAAGTTGCAGCTATGTTCTTCCAGTGTTAATAAAGCATTCTAAGTGCCACATTTCTGTCATCCTGTGGCAATGTTGTTACAATGTAAATTTCACATTTGCACAATATTTATTGCTGCATTTAGCAAGTGCAAGACATTTTTACATTCATCTCAGATTCACCAACATTGCAACAATGGTTTGTCTCATTTGCATGTTTTCTGGGCTTGTGAATTTCTGTGAAAGAAAATGATAAAATATTACTCTAATTAATTATAATGTTGGATATTGTGGGGGTAAGCACTTTTATCCATTAAAAAGTTGGTTTAAAAAATAAAAGAAAAAAGAATGGTTGATTGCTGTTTAATTTTCTAATGTTTTTATTTCATTGAAGATTAGATTAAGAAAGAAAAAAAAACGTTGGAAAGAAAAAAAGGAATATGAGTAAAAGAAAAAGTTGAAAGATTTAAACCTAAGTGTCAAAGAGAAATTGGACAAAAAGTAAAAAGAATTTTCTCGCTTTTGTATAATAAATTTTTGTGTCAAGCAGAGAGGGGAAATAATTTTAGAAAAGAAAGAGAACAAATTTTTATTGTGTGCAGAATGTTCCCTCGAGAATGCATTATGGTGCTATTAACTAAATTGAATAATGGACACTTTATATCCAGCAAAAGAAGCCAAAATGGCCTTTCTCTCTCTATTTTTTTATACCCCCCTTTTTTTTTGGTCTTTTTTTTTATCTTCTTATTCTTTGTAGTCTTGAGTGTTTTGCACTTGATCTCCATGCTTTTGTGTCATGTTTTGATGGCTCGATAAGAAATAATTTAATATAATTTTGTCTGTGGCAGCGGCGAACTGAAAGCGACTGTAATGAAACAGAATAGGAATGGAAATGGAGTTTAAAGTTATACCTTTTCCAAGTCAGTCTTTGGAATGAGAGTTGGATGTGATTTCCAAGTTCGGTAGATGAAGTTTTTTTGTAAAGAAAAAAAAAAGTTTGGGGAAAAGGAAATTGGGAAATAGGAATATCAAGTAAAGTAAAGTAGAAAGAACAAAGTCGAATATCGGATTTTGTGTAAAGAAGTATTTTCGAAAGTCTAACATCTTTATTAATCGCATGAAGCGATAAGATGAGAAGTGATGATGCTGCGATAGGAATGAAAAATCTCAAAATTTAATATTTATCAACTCGGATTTATTTTTCACTCGAATGGCGAACCTTCTCTTAATTAAGTCGGCTAATCGGAGAAAGAAGAAAAATTGAGATAGAAATCGTACACGTCAACTACAGAGTTTAATTTTCTAGAAAATCAAATTTTGAAATATGAGTTTAAATACTCTTTTCTCTCCCTCTCTCTTTTTTCTTTTCTTCTCCTCTCCTCGTTTTTGATTATTAAACCTTTTTTTCCCTTCTTCTCTTCGTAATATCCTTAATAATACTTAATGCGAACTCGAAATCAAATCTTGCAAATTATAAATTTATAAAAAATGAAAAGTTAAATGAAAATACTTGATTAAAATAAAGCGACGTTCGTGTTTTGCAGTGAAGAAATGGCACATGCGAGATGCATGTCATTTCATTATTCTCGTTCCCCTTTTCTTTTATAATGCAATTAGCCGATGCTCCTATTCAGGGGTCATTTGAAAACAATGCAAGTCACAGTTTTGGCAAGAAGAAAATCAGTATAAGAGGGGTAGAAGGGGGCCATTGACGACTCAACGACCCACCCACCAACAGACACAAGTGGATTGCTAATTAAACCTAATAGCCTCATTTTGGAAGGCAGCAGTGTGGCACTGAAAAGGTTGTTTTCCACCACGGTTTTGTTCTACTGTGTCACATCCTCTCAATACATTAATTCAAACACTCCAACCAATCAACAAATTCAATTAGGTTCAAGCTGTGGAATTTTTATTTTTTATTGTTTTGTTTTTTAAAGACGGAGCAAATGTTATTAAATATTTTCATAAATTTTGTTTACGAAATGAATTCAGGCAATTTTTCGTCTGCTCGTTTTGTAATTAATGTTAGGGTTAACGTGCCAGTTTGTTGCAAACGTGGCTTGCTTAATTACGAATATATTTTCCGAGTTAGAAATTCGATGTTTTGACTTTTGTGCTGCTAAACACGCATTTCCAAAGTTCATCACAGAGGTCGCTCTCGAGACAAATGTGCGGAAATGAGAGATGTTCGAAACGGAAGTGGGTGATGGGTTTCGGTGCACTTTAACGATATCTCACTATCTGTCTTTAAGAAGCCTATGGTGAACACTTACAAGTGAGCAAAGAATTAAAATTAATTAAAATTTAAAGTTTCGTATGATTTAAGCAGACACTTTCTGTTGGAAATATAAAGTCCCATTTAAGTGCTGCATGAAAATTACATTTAATACTTAAGGTAGTAAGTATAAACTATCCCTTTGTATACTTAAAATTAAATTAAATTAAAATCATAATAAGGATAAACATTAGGGAGTTTTCGGTCGCCGTACAAAACTCTTATATAATTACCGCGTTACAATCTTATAATATAGTTATAACGGTGTAAATTTGTATAACGTTTATTGTGCTTGCGAACTCGAGTTTAAGATTATTTTTGTTATGCTACTACACTAGATGATAGATTGTGTGTAAATTTGTACATATTTGCCTCGAATTTAACAGCATTTAGGCAATATTTTAATTTCGTACCTTAAAATGAACGGTTTCCGTGTGAAAACTTACAAAAACATCGTCAAAAGTGCTATGTATTTACTCGGAACTCCCATAGAAGTACGAAGTTTATCTGGGCGCCATGTTTGTCAAAAAATGTCAAGAGAGCTCACGATTGGCCGAAATCATAAGGTTTATAAAATAGTGACGTAATTCAAGTCTCAGTTATAATTATAACCCAATTTAGCACAACAAAACATAACGTCATAATTATAAGATTTTTGTGAGCTCCCTAAAACTCGCTCATAAAGATCTTAGTTATGTATAAAGTAACACCTGGACTGTGAGCAAATATTGCAGCTACAAGCTGGGAACACGAATTTGATGAAGTTTCGCTCTCGGCCATTTTGGAACATTCGTGACGCCCTTCAGCTGTCCAAATCTGCAGTGCTCAGGTTCAACTCTCCTGTTACTTCCAGCCGGGCAGTGTAAACACCTGGTCGAGTTGAAGAACACAATCATTAAGCTGTTTGATTGCTGTGTTATGTTGTAAGCGTGTATTATCCAGACTGAATTGCAATTTGGAGCAGGCTAAAATATCACTTCCGGCCGTCGGGCTGTTGTCATACATATTAAACCTAAACAATATCCAACAGGAAGTATTATCTTAGTTCTTTTCAAGTTGCAATAAAGTGTGAAAAGAGTAATGAATTGCATTTGTTTATCCAGAGTAAATTGTATGAATTTATTATAAATTGACATTTTAGAAAATATTAGATACTAATGGTTTATGGAAATTTAAAATAAATTTTTATTAAACGTAAAACTTTGATTAACATTTACCGAACGAAATTTGTGGTACGGTAAATAAAGAATGACAAAATGAACACCTGTAAAAGCAACAAAGATTTATTTATTACGCAAAACGAGTGTAGCACAAGTTGGTTTCATATGCGAATATGCTGAATCTTTGAACCATTAAACATTGGGGTTAGGGTGCATGGAAATTGAGCCTTAAAAGAATGAATTTGTGTTTCCTACTCACTGCTCCCATATCCTCATTGCATAAAAGCACAGCCATTGCCACAATCTGTGGTCTCCTAAATTCTCTTCTACTCCCTTTTTTTTTTCCATCTTTCTATCACTCCACCCTTCCCCATACCCATTTTTCTGCTCAGCAGGTGGCAGGGTGACTTTGTCATAAATTTGCAGCTACACGCAATAAATTCTAAATGATATTGCTGCTTTCATATTTTTGCAAAAATCTGTTTTTATATAGAAAAAAAGAAGAAAGAAAAAAAAAAAAAAAGAAGCGGTGGCATTAAAAAAATGGCAGCGAGTTGCTTTCTTGAATGTATAACTAAAATGTGTGTAGGGTATGTTTTAATTTGTGAAGTCAGTATATGAGGTGCTAATTTGATCAAGTTGATGAATAAATTGGTGGGTTCTTGTTGAAACACTCCCTTGGGTCATTTTTCCACGAGTGAAACGATACACGACGGAATCCACGCTATTAAGAGCTTCTCTTTTACACACTCGTAAGTGATGATTATTAATGAATGATGGAAATATGAATTAAAAACTTTTTTTCTCTTTTCTTTGTTTATCGTGCTGTTATTCTGGGACCCGAAAAAGTGTTAATTGCAAATTAAAACGCACAACTGAATGAATAAGTGAAGCGATTGTGTTGCTATCAGTTTTAAAAAACTTTACATTTCTTTTATGAGTAATAAGCTTACACGCCGGAGGTAGGTGTGGGTCTGTTGTAAACATGTACGTAAACTTGTTTATAATGCAAAGTGCTGTTTGTTTCGCCCATACTAAAAAAAAGGTGTTGTGGGTTGCTTCTGTTTGGACGGAAACATGAGGTTTTTAAAATACCAACAAACTTTGCATCTAAAGTCAGATGTAAACAAGTATTTTTTGTTAAAAATTAAACAAGTAATAAGTTTAAACATTATAAAATTTACATTAATTTTCAAAGTTTTATATTTTTTCTGGAAAATTAAACAAAAACTACACATTATTTTCCACTTTATTTGCTGCTGATGGAAGTTCAGGAGCAAGTAGTTTAATTTACCTGGTGTTTTTTTTGCTGCTGGTTAGAACTTAACTGAAAGAGGAGACCTTAAATTGACTAAAGTGACATTGGTAGTGTGATAAATGACCACACGTCCATCGGTGTTGACCATAGAGCGGTTGTCTTCATTTGATTAATGGGTTACTTGTTTATTTATTTACACAATACTTTTTTTATTTTTATATTATTTTTATATTTTTATATTTTTTCCACTTTACTTTACTCTGAGGTAATTTCCTGTAGAATAGATTAATGGCCTTCCAAAATAATTAAACATGAGACAATTAGAGTAAAATATTGATTGCCAGTGCTTACTCGTCTTCTATCTACCTGTCATGAGTGGGTAATTAACCAGACGTGCGCAATATCAACAAACCAAATACTGTATGGAATCAATTAAAGAACAATATTTCTCATTTAAATAAATGAGAAGGAGAATTTGCGTTGTCATCTTGTATTCGTTTAATTTATTTATTATAATAAGCATTTTGCGGGTAGAAGGCAAGAATGGAGGAATAAATAAAGGATTACAATTGGATTTTTATTTTCCACTCACTGGGTTGAGAGAGAAATCTTTGATGTTTGTCTTGTGCCTCTTCTCTCGTTTAGTGCAAGTGAAGCTGATGATTGGATGTTGGAGAGTATGAAACAATAATTCATTTAAAGTGCTGCGAACTTTAATTGCTGCCTGACCCGATGCCTAATGGTGAGGTGAACCGTGTAATAACATGTGATAAATGCAGGAACATAGAACGGGTTAATTTACTCAATTCACTGAGTTGCACAATGCATGATGGGAGTTGGGCTCAAAGGCCTGTTTGGATGCCTCCCTGTTCATTGTCAATGCCATTTGAGAGTAATTATAGCTTTGTATTGAAACCGAACCACGTTCGCATCTATAAATGATTGCTATTTTTTTTCTAAACCAGGGTTAATTAGGATGAGTTAATTTGTTTTGAATTTGATTGATGAGCCTTGTGATGGTGTTAAATGAGAAATATTATTAAATTTGGCATGTGTTTATAGAGTTTTGATTGATTGGGTTCTAGCTTAACTCCTTCACCTTGGATTTATTTTGGGCTAGTAAGCAAATGTTTGTTTTCTTAATAACTTTTAAGGTAATTTTTTATTTTATTTTTAAAGATGGTGGCTGCAAACGTTGGTGATTTGTTTCTAAAATTGTTAGTGTTTAGTGTATTGACAACTAGCTAAGGTTTTAGCAACTGTTTAGCACTTCTGTAGAAGAAATACAAAGTTTTAGGTTTTACACAATCAAGTTTCTTGTGTCTTTTTTTTTTTTAGAGAAAAACTTTTGCTAATTACCTTCTGCAATTGTCTTTTCTAAAGCACCTACTTACCTTGTGGCAAGAATGGCGCCCTGGTTGTGGTTTGCACAACAAAGTCACCAATTACCAAGAAGACTGCATATTTTTCTATTTTTTTAGAAACAGCAAAACTTGTTAAAGTACTGTAACTAATGCATAATTGTTTAACTTTATCAGTACGTGGGTTCGTTTATTTTTTTTACACTCGTGCAAATCAAGTTAAAACTAGTTTAAATTGACATTTACACAAATTTGGTCGCCATTTTTTTTAAGTTAAATCGAGAAAAATTGACATTTTACAGATGAACCCATTTACTAAGTAAATTTACTTTCAAATTGCCAAATAGTTCTTTCAAACTTCAAAGTAATCTGAAAGAAAAAATAGTTTTTTTTTTGTTTTATTTTTTCAGTTGCTGTTATCTAATAATAAAAAAAACAAAAAAAACAGATCTGATTTATAATTTACCTCCAAAAGAGCCTACAGATATTTGGCATGTAGAAGAAGTTTTACATTATTTACTTCTATTTTTCAGCAAGATTTATTTATTTATTTTCATTTATTTTTTTGAATAAAAAATTATGGCAACATTAAATTTTGCTGCTTACATTAACTTTTTTCCTTTGATAATTTTTCATTTTTTTTAGCAAGTAATTTTTTTGTTGCAAACTTGACCTCAAGAGCAGGCAATATCCTAGGTTCTTATTCTGCTTCAAAGGATTTTGATTAAGTATTATGGAAGCTTAGAAGCTTAAGAACATCTTGAACCACTGGTTTTATATCTTGAACAAGGGGTCTCGTGGCTACATCCAAAAAAAGGGGAGAAAAAATACAAAATGTCTCCAGATAGAGTATAAAGTGAAATTTGTGTCCAGAATAATAAGAAGCTTTCCATCCACTTCGGAGAGAGAAAAGAAGCACTTAGGAAATAGCTCATTTGTTCTGAAAATGAGAGGGAGGTAGCTTATGGACATAAATATCATTTTTTCTACAAGGAGTTTGTTAGTCTTAAGTTTTGTTTGGTTTGTTGGACCATGTAAAAATAGTTTTGCAGGCCCTCGTCTGCTACTGGCAGGCCTTGGTTATTTTCCTAGCTTTCAACACGATGGCAACAGCTGTGCCAATAACACCCTCTTACACATGACCGACTTCTTTTCTCTTGGCACCTCTCAAAATAATAAAAAAAAATTTGAAACTTGTGTGCTCTGAAGAACAGTAGTAATTCAAAAGGGAATAGGTGTTTACCAATCAAATGTGTTCCATGGGAGTTAAAGGTGTGCAATTGGGGCGCTGCTGTTGAGATGGGGTTTGTTTTTGCGTTGTAAAGGTGTTGCTGGATCAAAAGTGTTGACTCTTTTCTTGTCAACATTTTTTTTCTTAGTGGGGAATTTATTGTTAAAGGTCAAGTGAACCGAACTGGTTTATTACTATAAATGAATCTATTTAGAATAAATATTAATTTAATACGGTACAGTAAAATAATTGCAAAAAATAAAACCGTTCTTGATTGTTTTCGTGCCTGTAAATTTCATTTTGGGAACTGATGATGTCATCAAACCTAGCTGCCCCTTATATGATGAATTACCTGCAAGGTTTCTATTCAAAATCAATGGATGCATTGCAGGCAATTCATGCTACTAGAAACAACATTCGTGTTATCATCTCTGATCTAAGGCATTGGTCTTGGAATTCTGTGAGTGCAGGTTTTTGTAGTCACAAACCTAGAATGCAATTTCAAGGTGGTAGACTATCATGAATCACTTTTTACAAATAAGAAATATTATTTTACTATACTAGATTAACGTTTGTGGTTCATTCATTCATTTATTGATTTATTATTTTAAGAATGCCAATATGACAATTTAGACATGATTAACCAATTAGAAACCAGATTAATTTGGCACCCAAGATAAACCAGTTCTGTTGCACAGTTCATAAGATGTGGAAAAAAGTTCTTCTCAATCTTGCATATGCTAGTTGTATTTCATATCTAATGTTCAACCTAACCAGACTTTAATACATAAATAAAACATTTCTAGGAGCATATCTAGGTATAAAAACTTTGAAGCTCATTTTTATTTTCTAAAATTGCTTTTAGAATGCTTATTGGACTAAATAAAAAATAAAAAAGTTTTAAAAAACTCAATTTGCCTGCAAGTTTTGTGACCTAATAATAAAATTTAAAGTAACCAAAAAAGCCTCAACTGCTAATTCATTACCACATACTTTCCTTTCCCAGAAGAAGGCAATAAAAATAATAAAACACACAATTTTATAGGATTTCCCTCTCTGCAAAATAAATTGCCAACTTTTATTGTGTTATTTTAAGTCTTGTTTCGTCGAGGCTTGCAACACTACTTCCAACAAGATTTATTTTATTAAAAAAGGGAAAACAGAATTCACTATACGGAAAGAAATCCCAGACAGTTTTTTAATTAGTGAAAAGTTTGCCTACGCTGCAAGTTTGATTAGAAGCAGCTGCTTAGTGGTGTGTGTTATAGAAGTTTCTCTCCAGATTCATTAAAAGCTATGCATTTTAAGCGTTCTTTAATTAGACTGAATTTTATCCCCCACCACTCATGTTTTTTTTTCTTTCCTTTTAATTTTTATTTCGGTGAAACCATTTTAATAACACTGGTCATGGAATTTATTTATTTACTTAATGCTGAAAAGTAAGTTGAGAGAAATGTTTATGTGGCGTTTAATAAAAAGTGAAATTGAATTAAACGGGGAAGAAGTCACTTGCATCATTTCTGGTGGAATGAGAAATAAATAACTCTTCATGCAAGATTAAACGTCTCCTAAGAGATGAAAATGTAATTTAAAGGGGAAAATGCAGTGGACATTGGCAGTTTTCTTGTCACTTTGCATATTGCAATCGTTACAGTTTAAATGCTGAGTTTTCTCCACAAAAAATAACCGATTTTTTTTTCTTGGCAAGGTTTTAGCTCGGTGGTTTCTCCAGTATTAAATTGTAAATAAGCTTAGCATGGCTTTTCGAATGACTAGCCGTATCAAATTTAAGTCGTTGTGGAGAAATTGCGTTGCCAGTTTATCTTTTTCACAACTCTGTTGAAATTGAAATCAAATCTGAGATCTTTTTTATGCATTCTTCTCGTATGTAAATGATACGATTTAAAACGTGGTTGCAGTTCCGGACAAAAATTTACTTGCTAATTTTGAAAACTTGAAATAAAATGTCTATGTTATTCGATTATTCAATTTGAGACGAATCGAACCGTATACACATTTTCGATTTTCGCGTTTCGGCTGACCGACAAATTCTAATTCAAAGTTCGCACACTGAGATGAGTTTTGTACAGTTTGTTCAACAGTAACTAACGAACCACAAGAGATAAAATTAAAAGCTAAACAGATCTTGGACGTTCATTACATTACAGAACTTTTCTAAATTGGATATATGGGGAAAGTCAAAGTCTTAAGGGCTGAATTTTCAAAAATTCACTTCAGGTTTCTTGGTTGTGAGTAATAATTTAAAGAAAGAAGGAAAAAAAAAACAATGTTACATGCTGTAAACATCACATCTCCCTGCAACCCATACATTATTTACAACACAAGCAATTTCCTTTTGCATTTCCCACAAAACATTTATTGCAATATATATTGCGAACAATAAAACCTGAATCTCTAGTAGGAATGTGCTGTTTTATGAAATAATTTTCCCATAATGGTTTATTTATTCAAAGTAAAACATTAGACTAGTTCAAATAAAAATTACTGAATAATTTCTGTTTTTTTTTTTGTTTTTTTTTTTAATATTAAAACCTTTTTTTTTTTTCCCCCACTATTTTTCTTTCTCCTATTTTTTATTTTTTATTCTCGACTAATGAATGGAATTTTTTAATTCTCGTTTCTCTTAACAGAAAATGAAGAAAGAACATATGTATGCAGGAGCGGTTTTTCTTACCTGCGTCGTCTGTTACCTGAACTCGCTGCGATGTGGATTTGTGTTCGATGATATGTCAGCCGTGAAAGAGAACAAAGACCTCCGCCCCCACACGCCTATCATGAACCTCTTTTTCAATGACTTCTGGGGCACTGCAATGCACAAGGTAAGAGAATAAAAGACATGCGTTTTTGATCTCGTCTTTTTTCAACCACAATGAAAATGAAAATCTTTTCTGAGGTTTGTAATGACTTAATTGTTAGCATAACTTGGAAACCTGCACATTCGGTGAAATATTCGTTATCGGATCGTATTGAAATTATTCAATTCGACAAGATTTTCGGATTTGATGCGATTGGATGATAGGTGACCCGCAAAATTGCGAGTCGGTTATCATCCGAACTGAACTCAACCGCAGCTTTATCCGAACTTCGGATAAATGTAGTTTAGTTCAGTTTTTTTTTTTTTAAACTGTGTAATTCTTTACCTGATGCAGGGAAAAATTGCAACGGATTTTTGTATATTGACTGCAGCTCAAATTCATTGTGATATATGCTCTTCAATATTCAGTATTTATACTGTACACAGAATATATCACAGAATGTATTCATAAAACAAACTATGCAAATTTATAAGAGAATATTTACAACATGCAACATATACATAACTGTAGCGGTGCATTTTCCTAGGAAATTGGTAAAAATTAATAATTTAGCAGCAATCATGCAAATTAGGTAAGTCATTCAATGTCTGAATATCAAGTGTCAATATTATTGCAACGGTAAAATCTGTATCAAGCACTGCTGTGAAGTGTGTGTTGCAAAAAAAGAGTTGGATGGTATGGTCGTGATTGAAAGAATGACCAAATAACATTGATTCGTTAGAATAACGTTCGCTAAGAATTGAAGTAAATATGACTGAAGATAAATGAAATTATTGTTCTATCAATTTTATGTCGCTTCCCGCCTTAACAGATCACCATAAACACTGTTTGAATGGAAAGAAAAGTCCCATAACTGATTGAATGTTAAAAGATTGTCGTGGTTGCTTGTTTGGATAACAAAGCTGCTATTACAGCTATAATTCAGTCTATTACAGTGGCCTATAAACAAGAGCAATAGTAATAAAATGGTATATGGTGTGTGTCTCTACTGGAAATGCCATAAAAAAGTAAAAGATGTGGATTGGTTCACTTTAATAGAAAGAGTAATTACTGTTACATTTCACGACAAATTGATTTTACAAGAGCACTTTAGTAGATAAATTTCTACATAATGCACAGACAAACAAGGCGTGTATAACCAATATGTTGATCACGAGGAATAGTTGCCAACCGTTAAAGTTCTTGGCTTAATTAATTGAAACAATTAAATTAGTATGGAGTCGTTGGCAGCAATTATTTCGGCAAGATAATAAGATTTTATTGGTGCAAATGATGTTGACATTTTGTTTACACTGGCGTAATCCACTTGTGTAGCCACTGACTGCGACTTGCATAACGTCTTTGTCTTTTTTTTCTGATTAAAACGTTGACACTAGTGGCGAGTGATGCGATTCGCTCGCAGAGGAGCATAATTGACGTACTTCTTGCGTTTGTCACACGCAAGTCGTTTAATACGATTCATTGTCAGCGTGCCTACTGTGATAAGAGTACACTTTGGATCTCAAATCACAGTTTATGGCACGGAACATAAACCAATCGAGAAATAAGTTTGTCATCTCGTGACATGAGATTATACAACGAATCGATTATTTTATTCACTCGCTGAACTTATTAATGGAAATATGCAATGTAAGTTTGAACCTTAAAGCCAATCGCAACAAAACCTAGCACACTACTGCTGTGACGAAAATGTCTTGCCAAGTCAGACAACAAACTAGCCAATCACAACACACCACGGGACAGCTAAACCTTTTCAGCCGTGGTCGTTAAATGTTGAGTCTGTCTACTCTAGGGAAATTAAGCAAAAAAAAAAAAAAATAGCATTAGTTAGTTGTTTTTGCCACTAGGGTGGCGAAAATAATAGTGGCGGTCTGAGCTAAGACGAGAACAAAGCACTAACAGTTTATTTGCTTTGATCTGGTAACTGAATCCGTTTTCAGATCACTGCAAAGTGCGAGATTGCCACATTTTTCTCAATTATTGATTGTCTGGATTCAGAAATATAAACTAAATGCGACTATGAGATTAGTAAAGACTGCATCAACACAAGTCATTCAGTCAAATATGGAAAGTTGAACGTTTTATTACAAGTATTATACAACACTTTGAACGACAATACACAAACCCATCGAAAACAATAGACTAGATGCAATGGGAGTTGACTTGCTGTCCGCAATGTGTACCCTATTTCGCTTTTTCCTGATCTTGACAGACACTGTCAATCACATCGTTTATCAGCTAAAACATATGGACCCTCGCGATTACAAGCGTGGAATCATAGTTGCGACATTAACTGCAGTTTCTTTTTTTATCCAACCCCTCCATTAATAATGTTTCTCTCAAGTTGGATTTATATTACCATAAAAAATAAAATCAAAATTACGTGCTAATGCGATTTGCTTATGCGCTTCATGCACGCACACGAATACCATCTTATTTAGTCAATATTTAATTTATAACGTCTTTTCCCCCATCGTGTTTTCGCCCGAAAGTAGGAAAAAATCGCTCATCTATCTATTTATTTTAACTTCGAATAAAAAAAAAAAAAAAATAAAAAAAATACAATCGAGCGAGAAACGAGGGAAGGGAAACATTATACGAGGAGAAGAAAATGACTTAGCCATCGAGTGCAACGACGAGGCATCTCGTTAAAATGATTTTTAATTGCTCAGAGACTCGCTTTTGCCTCTGCACAGCCATGTGATTTAATAAACTCATTTTCCGCTTTATTACTGGCGTGATGGCCGTCTTGCACTGCTCTGACGAATCAGATTTTGGTGAGGCCAAACACAGTCAACGGTGAGGTCCAGCGTGCGGTCAACTCGTATACTCGGACTGTGGCCACATGATGGAGGAAAAGACACCGCTACTTTCATCTCTATCCCAATCTTGTATTGATCTGCAGTGGGGTCTATCGACCTGGCTCATTAAAGGGAAAGTAGTGACCAGTGGAAAACAGATCAAATTTAGCACTCTTTTAACACTTGCGTTGTTGATGGACGTGATGACGGAGTTTGTAAATTGTAGGTGTGCTGGGCTGTTAAGAGGATTAAAGGCAATTCGTTTGAAAGGGAGGAAGGAAAAAGGATTGTACTTAAGTTGCTTGTGTTTTCTAAGGAGTTTCACACACGAAAATAATTATTTTAAAGATTTTGTAGCGAAATGTCGAAGAGTTTTTTAAACATTAACCAGATAGAAAAAAAAAGATCTCAGCTGAACGTTAATTTTTAATAAACTTTACTAGGTAGAGTTGGAAAGTGTGAAAAAAAACTTCGTTTTCCAAATCGATTTTTACACAATATTTATTGTGGAAATCACTTTTTCTTGATCTAAATATTTAACGTGGAGCCAGAAGTATATGTAAAATTCGATTTAGATCTCATTTTGCGTTCTGTAAATACTTTACGAACCCAGCTGCTGCAAGAAAAACTTTTAATGGCGTAGTGTTTTGATTGCATCGCCAGAAATGCAGCCGAAATATAATTACCAAGAGTATTTAATCTTCAAAACCAATCCACTCCTCTTGTAGGTTAAAAAAAAAATCTCGTTTCTTGGGCGATACGTACAGTATACGAAACTGATTTCTTTCTAAAGGTTAATCAGAGGATAATTTAATGGAAAAATTCTCGATAGAACAATTCTTTATTCTAGCATGATTAACTCGCAAAACAGATAAGAAAATGATAAGGAATTTAAGCACAGACCAGACAAGAGTTTCTCACTCTCAGCTTAATGAGATAATTTCATTGTTTAATGCGGACTTTCATCGCAAAATGATCGATTCGAGTTTTGTAATCTGGATTAATCCATGCAGCTAGAGAAAATCCCTGAATGTCCAATTCTGAACGAAACTGTGAAAACTCAACTTGAAAATCAACTTTATCTAAGCCCCTAATGTACAGTGGTATAGCGCACGCACGTTTGATTGATCTGCGCTTATTTAATTCATGATCCAAAACTAGAGTGTTTTATTTATTTAAAATGCTTTACCAGTTTAGCAACATGAAGCGCAGATGATATTAAAGTTCGATATAGTTTCATGCAGTCTTCTAAAGACTGTGTGCAAGTCTGAATATTTACTCGGGAGTCGAGGTCAATAATTCACTTGTCGACTTTTGCTCGAATAATGACATTAACTTGTTTTTCAAATGAGATTATTTTTGTGCTGCAGTATAGCGCAGTGACATTTCCAGTTTATCAGTATAGCAGTAAGTCTTTCTTTAATTCTCAAATCAACAGGATTTAACTCGGCGTGAAAAGTGAAAATCGCGTCAAAAGAAAGAAGTCATTTGTATTTTCTAAAGCGAAACTTGAAAAATGTGATTAATGTTGCGAATATTCTAGTATACTTTAATGAATTTATAAATGAATTTTTATTAGCTTAATTTCGGCGTAGCTTTAGGCTGCAGCTCAACTTTTCCCACTTAATCCTTAATATGGTTTATTGTGTGTTACAATATTGAAATTCCACGCGAACGTCCCAATTGGCTTTGAAATATTGAGTTATATGAACTTAGATCCTCTTACATTTAATTCCCATGCAACCCCGGGCGACTGTAAAGTCCAATTTGATAATAATAGACTAAGATTTGTAGCCATATTGAATGCGAGAAACATAAACTCGCAGTTAGTTGGATGCATTTTGACAGGAGAAAAATTCGTTGCAGCTTCGTCTTCATCCTTATTGATTGAGACAAGTGTATGTACCGCATAGTTGGCACTTGTGTTGATTTAAGGAAACAAGCTCCTTCACATTTAAAAACATTTAATTCACGGCAAACTTCGGGTCAACAACTGCACACAAAACCCAGAAAAGTGCCGAACACATAAAAAATCCTAGGTACAATAATTTCCTTTTACTATGTTTGTCGACGATGGCGGAAAGTTTCATTCCGAGCTGGAGAAAAAGGAGTTGGCTTGCTTGTAAAGTGCAAGAGAAATTGGAAATAATTTTAGAGCAAGAACCATAAAAAGAAAAGTGTCGATGATTGCAAACAAACTGGTGAAAGTAGAGGAAATGTGAGAAGGGGTTTTAAAACTGACATTCTCTCTTGTTGGCTTGGAATTGAAGGCATTTTCAAGTGTTATCCCAGATGTTCCTCTGAGCCATAGTCAAGAAAAGAAGCCAACAACACAAAATGGGGATAAAGCAGCCTAGAAAAGCTGAATTATCTCACCTCACATGTTATTGAGTGTTTTTTTTTTCTTCTTTCTTTTCTTTTCTTTTTTCTGTGAGGGAGATATGGTGTTGTTGTATATTTCTTTTCTTAAAGGGGAGTTTCTATTTTATGATTTGTTTATGAGTGAAAATTGGTAATGCATCAGGAATTTGTGACTATCAAGTTGTTGAAAGGGATTTGCAAAAAAACAGAAAGGGTGGTTTCGGGCAATGGCAAAGAAAGGAGACAAAAATTGAAGTTTAGTGTTGGAGTATTTATAGGGTGTTGGAAAATGGGATACAAGCAAGGCTTTGTGAAGATCCAGCTAGAATGCATTATTCCTTGTTTATATGGCTGATGGGTTGCTTGAAATATAAAACTTGGTTTTCGGTGAAGAATGGGATGTGATAGGGATTGTGAAATAGGGAAATTTGTATGGTTTTTTTTTTCTTCTTTCTTATTCTTTTAAGTTTTGTTTTTTTTGTTCTTTTTAAGATTGATTGTCAGTGGTTTTGTTAGAAATTTGTAAAGATGCATTGTGTGCTGTTTATTAAAAAAAAAAGGAATTGGGAAAAAGGGTTGAATGAAATAAGAAAGGAAAATGATGGAACAATGCTTGTAAAGACAAAATGCTGTTTTTCCTGTCTTGTACATATACTGTACATGTATTTTTTTTTCAAATTTTACAAAAAAAAAAAAAATTGTCTTTTTTTTTCCAAATGTTTTGTAACAGAAGAGAATGAATTACAGGGAAACGTATGGGAGCAGTTGAAAATATCCAGTTGCAGGTCTCCAGTGGCTACTACAGTAAAGACTAAATAAACGTGTGGGAATGCAATTTGACTTTTTGCAAGCAAGGGCATATTCTGTGGGGTGTTTAGCACTAAGAACTTTGCAGTGGAACAAGACAAGACTGATGTGGACAGATATTAAATGTTAGAACACAAAAGTCAGGAATAAACTAGAAATATTCTAACCTTTTTACTTTATAAAAGTGTCAGTTTTAACAGTGGTTATTTTAAAGACGTCATATATTGTGTGTAAAAATAAGTGGTGATATCGCACCATCCAATCTTCGTATTTCTTGAGATCTCAGCTACTGGAGTTTGAGATTACTGCAAAAATGGATGGTTCAAAGCTTACTGAAAATGGATCAGGGTTTAAATAGGATATGCCGAGCTAATGGTCTATACGGCTTGACTGGATCGCGCCTTGGCTTCATGCCATTGGCGATGAAACCGGAAATCGACACTAGTGATTCTGTGAATGGAATTTCTTCAATAAACATTAATCAAATTGCTAACATTATGACAATTACAGAATCAATCAAAGTCAGAGAAAGCGAGAAATCATCAATCAGTCGTGCAATCGATTAATTTAAAGATTTAGGATTTTGTAATAAATAAAAACAAAATTTGTTATAATTGATCGGGTCTCATCCATCGTGGGCTTAGTGGTTAAATAAAAAAAATAAAAAAGAAGAAAAAATCCACTCAATTCTAGCGTCCCTTAGTATAATAATCCATGACGATTTATGACTTGAAATTTTCTTTTATATATACTTTTCGCCAAACTTCTTTTTCCCCTGAATGACCCTGTGTGCCAATTTTGGTGCATATAAGTTCGATGGAAAACATTTTCCTCTGGCTGTAATGATTCATGATATCCACAAGTGTAGGGGTTGGCCATCTTCACATCAGAGTATCGAGACTCGAGAACCCGACTATTTCGTATCAAAATGTTTGAGGGACAATTTTTTCCACTACTTTTGACACACAGTTGGCCCATTGCGCAGCTGGAACTGTGTTCGCGCCCACTGAATCCAAGAGAAGAGGTTGGGAAATGGATAGAAAAAAAAGGATCAAAGCATCAAAGGTGATGGATAGTCACCCCAAAAAAGAAGGGAAAAGAAAAGGAGAAAAAAGAAAGCATAAGGTTTATAGTAAAATTTGACAAAATGGCCATGTCTGAGGGGGGTAATTTTGCAAAGTAAGGTAATCAATTTGCAGTAACGAATGCAAATGGTATTCCAACTCGAGAAAGAACCTTACGGCCTCAAACCCATGGATTTGCTTGCGAATTTTATTATTTCTCCTCTAATAGAAGTGTATTGTCATCCTCTGCAATCTCAAGACTCGATTCTCTGTTAAATTAAGTAAATTAATCACCGACAAGATAGGTTTCCACTTGT
Source organism: Geophilus truncorum (assembly GCA_034695745.1). Lineage (NCBI taxonomy): Eukaryota > Metazoa > Arthropoda > Chilopoda > Geophilomorpha > Geophilidae > Geophilus > Geophilus truncorum. The sequence continues at coordinate 4,715 of JAQFZP010000050.1, read as the reverse complement.
GTCCACTTTCTACAATTTTAAACAACCGGAAGTGTCATTTAAATAAGCTCGAATCATTACTTTATTATAATGGCAACACTTTACTCTTGTCAGAAGGCTCTTAGAGAGCACTTCCGATGTGATTAGAAGCATGAAAATTTATTGATGCTTTCAATGGGCATTGACCTCCGGGTCTTAAAAATTTAAAGGCCGTAATCCACCCGGAAGTGGCATGTTATAGGCCGCCTTGAGATGTACTATAATGGGCTAAGGAATTCTTTAAGAGACCTTTTCAGCTCTAATCGAACGTATTTCCTCTAGCAGAACGTAGAATGCAACAGTGACATTGACGCGTACCTTGCAGTAATTTAACCATTTTGTTTGTTAGAAAAGAAATCGAATGAAAGCGGAACGCTCGGTTAGTTGAGTTCGAGAACGAACACATTAAACTTTTTCTTGAATTTGCTCAAGGGTCAAATGATAGATTTCAGACTGTAATTAATGGAGAAGTTATGTAAAAGCTCGGTGCACGAAATCTAGGTAAGTAAAGGGACTTAAGGGATGTTTTGACGGCTTAAAAATAATCTTAATGGTCTACAGATGTGCACAAAGACATTCTACGTCATCACAGCTTGTTTTCACGCTTCGCCGGTACAAAAATGTCATTCCACGTTAGTCAAAACAAGCTTCTTTTTCTCTCGTAGTGCAGCACTTTAAGCGATTTTCAATTTCTTACATGTCACTTCTTGAACTTAAATTTATTCCCGCGTTAACCGTGGATAGTCGTTTCAGTCGGACATTAGAAAACGGTTTTATCGGCGAGAATGAGTGCAGTATTCGTTTCAATTACATTTGTCCGTCGTCATGTACAATCGCTCAAGAGATCGGGTTCAAATTTGGTTCAACGATGCAGCACTACATTAGCACGGATGAGTTCGAAAATGGCTTCGATCGGCCCAGGGGGATGTAACGGCCCCGTGGGACCTGACGTTCTTAAGAGCAGAGGGCGTCTGCACAAAGACAACAATCGTTTTTTTTTTCTCTTTTTTTTTTTTTTGGTAAACTTGAAATGGAGGACAATTTACCACGGTATCACCGACATGACATGTTTAGAAATAGGTGGCCCCAGATGGATGACTGAACATTATACGGCAACTAAAGATGAAAGAAATTGAGTCAGGAAAAGGCAAACCCGTAAAATCTGTATGGGGTGACAAGATGGAAGATGGGGCTGTGCGATGTGCAGCTGTGGGCGACTTAATGGAACCAACATTGCATTTGCAGGAAAGCTAGGAAACCACAGTAAATCTAAGTGGATCTGTCTGCCTGCAGAGGTACGAGATTGTCCTGCTTGAACGCTCCAAGTTGCCACTTGGTGTGGTATGGCAACAAAGTGTTGACCTTTTGCAGTGGATGGTCGAAAATTGATATTATGGAGAATTGCTGTTGCGATTTTTAAGGGTTGAAACTACACTTCCGGTTTGGATGTAGGTTTACAATTTGAAAACTAAACTGCTTTGAGTTTTCAATTACAAGATCATAGAATTTTATGGTTTAATTGTAATCAAAAGTCAAGGGTTTTTTTGAATAATTCATATATACTGTATATGGGTTACCATACTTTTTAAATCCACTCCTATGTACTGTGTTTGTTTATGAAATCTCAAAATGTAAACTGTTTTTCAAAATTTTTATGTAATAGTTTTCCTCTGTTAAGCTTTTTTTTTTGTTAATTTTTCACTGAGATTAAATCAAAATTAACGTAGATATTAATATTTTAAAAATTTTAAAATAGTGCCGATTCAAGGTTTATGTGTCACAGTCACAGCATCTCATTGTCAGTTCTCACACATTTAATGCTAAACTCTTTCAAAATTGCAACACCATTTGGCGTTTTTTTATTTAGCCACAGTGCGCTCAATTTCAATCTGCACCACATGAACCGGAAGTTGCACTTTGCAATTACAGTTAAAATACGACTTGTCAAGTCTTAAAAACTTATGACCAGAAAGCTATGAAAAATATAAACTAGCGCTTTTGCGAATGACACATGTCGAAGTTCACTGTTTTTAAGGGTTCTTCAAGTAGGCGTATAACTTTCTTCTTTACTTATCTTCGTTGCGAACAACCACACAAATCATTGAACAAAACGCTCACACACCTATAAAAAACTTTATTTATATTTATTTTACTTTTTCATGGCTTCATAAGATCGATTCATCACTAACACCAATGGGATTCAAAACACTTTTTACGAAGCTTGGAGCTAAAATATTTTGATACAACTTTGTATGTATATTGATAAAAAGCCTCCCAGCCCGATTCTTTTTTAAAAGTGATAATTTATAAATGTACTCGAAACGATATCTTAAGCTATACCTGCAAGGGACATGTAACTTTAAGTTGTTCATGCAAATATCTTTTGCTCAGAGTCGTTTCGGTGTTGCTGAGGGGAGTTTTGTAAATGGGGCGAGAGGAATAAAGAAAAAAAATGCAAAATCGATATCATTATCATTCTTTTTATGTAGAGTCACATCTTCGGAATCAGGTTACAAATTCAAGATTATTTTTATTGTGTCTCTTTTTCCCTTTCCTCTTTCTCTATCACTCTCCCCCTTTCTGATTGGATAGTGGCAGAATGAGTCTTTATATTGTAAAGTCAATTACCACCGTAGTTTTTTCCCCCTCAATTCCCAACTCCCTTTTTTGAAATGTGGCGGAGTGAAAAAAAGAAGAAATTATTAAATTTTCCATTTTTATTTATACGGGTTTGTTTTAAATGATTCAATACATACAAATGTTATTAAGATCAAAATTACACGAGTTTCTCTATACCTTATTTCGAATCTCATAAATTCTATTAATTTTTTAAAACATCAACCTTGGTATGAAAAATTGCATTCGGTTTCATAAAACTATTTAACTTCTTGCATTTTTAATTTTTTCATTAAAAAAAAAAAAACAACTTGCAGATGAGTAAATTTATTTGCTCCAGTTAACTGGAAAAGAAAAAAATGTTTCAAATGAGTTATTTAGTTTAATCATTTAAATATACAAGAAAAATTAATGAAGCTGAATTTTTTTTTTGATGTTACCAAGTTGATAAAAAGTAGATTTATGGTTTAATTTTTTTTTTTTTTAATTTAAGATGCAGTGGAACAGAGAAAAATTTTAATCTGATTTTAAAACAGGAAAAGTGTATTTTAAATCCTCTTGTGAAAGAAGTGGGTGCGTTTAAGCTTAATTAACCAATCTTATTTGTTTCTTACTTTTTCCCTGTATGTATGCAAACAGCTAACATAAACATAAAGCATAATTAATTAATTAATTGACTTTTTTTTTTCCTATGTATTTAACCTTCGCGCAAATTGTTTACATCTTATAATTAATGTTTCTTTTAAGTAACCAAATCTTTTTATTGACACTTAAATGTTGTAAGTACGCCTGCATTAAAGAAGCGATGTTTGCGTTAAGCGTATTTTAAAAGCTACAAAATGTTTCCGTGTGGGTTATATGAGGGTTAGCAAATCGTTTAAAGATAAACTGCAGCTCAGCACAATCGTGTAAATCTTTAATACTGCTTGTGCCACATTAAAATGTGATTTAGAATTTCGAAATTTTACTTCTATGGCTTTTACTGGGATGTATTTGTATGCACAGTCGTTGTAATGAAATTTTGCTGATGCTTTCAAATAGCAATGCGAATGCGAGTTATTCAATGATCTAACTGAAATTGAATTTCGACTTATTGTCGAGATAATTTATTTCGTTCTTGTATAAATATTATGAAATGTGGGTGAAAGACCTCAATGATAAAGTTTTAATTAGTATAAAACGAATTTCGGTTTTAAATTCGTTCAAGTATGTAGATTTAAGAGTTTTAAGTATTGCAGGAAAACGAAGGGGCAGCAATGAATGATTCGCAGCAAAGCCGTTTGCAAATTCGGTTTCCAGTAAACAATTTTTTGTCTCATTTCCCACTCTCTTTAAACTTTTTCCATTTGAGCTTAACGCCTCTTCTCTCCTTCTCTCCCTTATTTTTAACACTTGAAAACACCGAACCCAACTTTACCATCTTGCAAGTTACACTACACTTTGCTTAGCCCAGCAACGTTGCCATAGAAGCAGCGTCTCTCCCTTGGTGACCAACCCTTGTGGTGTCATTAAGAGCTCTGCCTCCTTCTTTCCTTGCGTGTCAAACTCATGAATAATGGACACGGATGGCAATGCGCCTTATCTATTAGACTTATATATACCGCTACGCTGCTCCAGCCATGCATGTATATATTTTTTTATTTTTTGCTCAATGTTTGGTTTCCATTCACGTTTTTTGCATACGTAGTATCTCGTTCCATTTTAAACTTTTTTTTTTTTTTTACCACCGTCTGAAGTATTTTTTGTCATGGAATTTTCCACTTTTTTCCCTTTTTCTTGGTAAGTTGGTTTCACTATTTGGGCGTGAAAAAATTGATAAATTCAATCTCTTAGGATTGAGAAAGGGAAAAGATAATGTTATTTGAAAGGTACGTAATGGATAGTAGAGAACCAAGTGTAATATAGTGTAGCTATTTTGGTTTGTAATACTCTCGATGGGACTTTTCGATGGGACTTTTCCAAGTCCCCATTCGAGGGATGGGGACTTTGAAAATTTCGAAAAGTCCCATCGAAAAGTCCCATCGAAAAGTCCCATCGAAAAGTCCCATCGAAAAGTCCCATCGAAAAGTCCCATCGAAAAG